>JABMCL010002808.1:0-19109 GCA_018857735.1 Alviniconcha marisindica | reverse complement strand
TTTTTTTATTTTTTTTTATATAAAAATTTTTATTTTTTTAAACGGGAGTACCCAAAAGCCGAAATAAAAAAGGGTATGCAAAAATTAAAAAAATTAAAATTTTTGACCTACTCAGTTTTATTCCATGATTGAACGAAATTTTTAAATCCGTGGTTTGCTTGGAAAAGCCTTGGATGAATTATTTTTAGCCTCCCTCTAAAAACATAAACCTTTTTTGTCTTGTATTGCCCGTCGTTTTTCTCAATGAATTTACTGTTAACCATCCGCTAAAAAAGAAAAGTCAGTCGGTATCACGCAGCTTGTTCGTGATCTGTGAAGTTTATCAATCACAGAAGGTATCGGCATCGCATGAAGTGACAAAAGCAATGACAGTCAGCAGATATAATTACAAGACATGGCGATAATGTGTAAGCCAGCGCAAGAGATCATACTGGTGACAAAAACCTTTTCTGAACTCCTTCAAATCAAACCTCGAGACATTTGTTTTTTTTCTCCAAAATATAGACCTGCCGTCTTGTCATTTCCCCTCCTTCTCCTCAAGGGGCCCTTTTTTTGTTGTCCGTTAGGGTTGTTTGGGGGTTTGTTTTCTATACCCTTTATACCCCGTTTTTTTGGGGGGTTGTGTGTGTGTGTGTGTGTTTTGTGGGTGTTTGTTTTTTTGTGTGTGTGTGTGTTTTTTGTGGGGGTGTGTGTGTTGGTGTGTGTTTGTTTGTGTGTTTTGTGTGTTTGTGTTGTTTTTGTTTGTGTGTGTGTGTGTGTTTGTGTGTGTGTGGGGTTGTGGTGGTGGTACGTGCTTGCATGCGCAAGGGATAGTCTGTACGGACAAGATTTAACGCTTTGCAATTATTTTAAGTATTATTATTGTTGTAAGTATTATTTGTAAGGCATCGCAAGACATAATGTTGATGATCTGTAAGCCAGTATAATACATAATTTTAAAGATCTGCAAGCAGCAAAAGACTTTCTATTGGTGATCCATTAGCCAATATTTTCGACATTTTCTTGATATGGGTCATTCGCCTGAACACTGGTCAAAATGGTGCCATAGAGTGTATACAGTCAAAATGTGATTTTATGTTATTATTTGGAAATGAAAGCCTAACATCTCTTGTGGACATAAACATAAGACGTAAATGGACATGGTGACAGGAACTTGATTACTTGTGTACTATGTTACGTCACCAGACAGTGTTTTGCAAGAGAAATGTCGGAAAAAAAGTCGGCTCAACGGTCAGTTTGACTCTTGCCTTGATTATTATTACACAATATTTCAAAATTTAATGAAGGAGTATCTGTCACTTCCTACTTATTTTATATACATATTATTTTTATTTTCCTGCCTCTTTAACGATTTTGCTTGAAGTTTCTTCTTTGAAGTACAAATAAGCACACCTTTCTTTGCCTTGGTTTTCTTTTCTTTCGCAAATTAATTTCGAGGAAGGGTGGTGGGGGTTATGTGTTGCACTAACTTGTTCTGAACCTTATATGTATATATATGTCGCGTAATTGGCAAATGACTGCCGATCCCGCAAAATGGGCAGTGATTTGCCGAATATGCGTAAGAGCTTCCAAAACCTGCCTATTTCGCGGAATCCGCAGCTGATTACGCGAAATCAGCAAATTTGCCCATTACGCGGGAATCGGGAGGGTTTTGGAAGCCATTTATTTAATGGTGAGTGAGTGACCCAAATGCGTGGTGAGTAGGGGGAGGTGAGAGAGAGAGAGAAAAGGGGAGGGGTTGAGAGAGAGAGGAGAGAAAAGAAAAGGAGAGAGAGAAGAGGGGGGAGGGGGAGAGCGAGAGAGAAAAGAAGAAGGAAAGAACGGGGAAAAGAGAGAGAGAGAGAGAGAGAGAGTTTTGGGGTGTGTTTTGTGTGTGGGAAAAGGTTTGGGGGTGTGTTTGTGTGTGTATGTTTTTTTGGCCCCCCATTTTGTGGGTGTGTTTTGTGTGTGTGTGTTTGTGTGTGTGTGTGTGTGTGTGTGTGTTTTTGGGGTTGGGGTGGTGTGTGTGGGGTGTGTGTGTGTTTTGTGTGTGTGTGTGTGTTTTTGTTTTGGGGGTGTGTGGTGTGTGGGTGTTGTGTGTGTGTGTGTGTGTGTGTTTTTGTGTGTGTGGGGTGGTTTTTTGTTTGTGGGGTGTGTTGGTGTGTTTTTTTGGGGGGGTTGGGCCGGGGGGGGGGGTATTTTTCCCAAACAACAGTGAGCACTTGGAAATATATATTTTATAATATTAATATTTTTTTTTTTTTTGGGGGTTTTTGTGGGGTTTTTTTGTTGTGTGTGTGTGTGTGTTTTTGTGTGGGGAAGAGGGGGAGAGAAGAGGGAGAGAGAGAGAGAAAAAGAGAAAAGAAAAGAGAAAAACGGGGGAAGGGAGAGAAAAGGGGGAGAGGGGAGGAGAAAAACGGGGAGAAGAAGCGTAAAAAGAGAGAGAGAGAAAGGGAGAGAGAAGGGTTTTTTGCTGTCTAAAGTTACTAACCTATCACAATCAATTATAATCTGTCCACTTTTTGTTTGACATCATTTCCCGCACTTGAACCATTTACTAAAAATTTAATACGCCCAAAAAATTTCAAGAGCAAAGTCCTTCCCACATTTTTTTTGATTGGAACCCGTACTGACCCATGCCTGAGATATCAGGACGGCCAAGATTGGCAAAGATCTAGTCCACAGTCACACAAGACACATTCCCCTGTCTCACGCCCTGTGTAAAAGCAGTAAAATGTTTTACGGTGTCTTACCCCGTCTTGGGGATGATGTACCATCAAACTAATTTGGATTGCAAACGTTGCAGTATTTCTGAAAATCTAGCAGAAACTATTTTGGCTATGACCGTGAAGATAGCAAAATAATATTCTCTGGCTCATGATGATGCATCACCATACTAAATTTAATCGATCAGAGATATTGTCCGGACAAACATTCAATGAAGTTCCGAACCTTCACCGAGACCATGATCTTGACCACAACAAAGGGACCCTTTTCACACCACACTCCAGCTTATGAACATGCACTGTCAAAAAAGCAAGAAAAAGAAAAGAAAAGAAAAGCAATACAAATCATATATTGGAAGTAGTCATGATTTCATCGTATGAACACAAACCCAGTTACTGTAACCTTGACCTTGAATGTATGAACCAATCTTTTTACACATGACGCTCTGTCTTATAATGATGTATCACCGTACTGGGTTTGGTTACAAAGTCAAAGGTTCAGTGATTCAAAAGGGATCATCAAAACTAACGTTTAACCATGGCTGTGACATTGACCTTGAACACAGCAATCCAATATTTTCAAATGACATATTTTTTGCTTTTTGATAAATTTTCCATTAAATTCGGTTTTTTATAAAAAAAACTCATTAGTTTAGAATAACAGATAAAATACCATCATAATTTTTATTAACCCAAACCCCGACTGTGGGCTTTAAAAAGAATCCCAATTTTTTAGCATGACATTCCGGCTCTTGATGGTGCACCACAACACCAAATTTGGTTACAAAGGGTTGCCTAAAAGGATTCAACCGACTGAGAAGAAATCTTCGTCTCGCATGTTGCAGTTCTCACCACTGAAGACACCACAATGCTTTCCCTTTTGTAGGCAAATATGACCACTCACAGGTTAAAAAGAGGTCAAATGTTGCTATCTCAGGTTAGCTGATGTGGATTCGTACGTTAGGGTAGGTCGGAAGTCAATGGTACTAACAGAAGCAGTTCTTTCGTGTGCTCGCACCTTAAACCATCTCACTGCTATTCTACATGCCAATAGGCTACGCATGAAACAATAGTAACAACATTAACTGCCATAGTAATGATGAAAAAGATCATCATGTCGGGGGGATGGGGAGAGAGAGAGAGAGAGAGAGAGAGAGGGAGAGAGAGAGAGAGAGAGAGAGAGAGAGAGAGAGAGAGAGAGAGAGAGAGAGAGAGAGAAGAGGAAGAGAGAGAGAGAGAGAGAGAGAGAAGAGAGGAAGAGAGAGAAGAGAGAGAGAGAGAGAGAGAGAGAGAGAGAGAGAGAAGAGAGAGAGAGAGAGAGAGAGAGAGAGAGAGAGAGAGAGAGAGAGAGAGAGAATCGGCTCTGGTACTATCAGTTGTCAATGTCTGTCCTTACGGCAACGTTTTCTTTCCTCTTTTTGTTCCTTTTAGGGTAAGGAGGGATGGGGGGTGGGGGGGGGGGGGGGTAGGGGTCAAACAGGAAAATAACCAAAAAACCTCACCGCCCAGCACGAAGCTGCTGCACAACAGCAGAGCAGCAAGAGTGGTCAGAGGAAACCCGAGTGTCATTGTTGGTCAGTGGACCGGAAAAATCGCCCTCTGCACAAGATGCTATCGAGACCACGTCTCCCTTTGTCTTCCGCACGTTTTGTGTGTGTGTCGTAGCGCTGATGCTCCATGTACTGCAAGCGGAGGGAAACTAATAGAGCTGTTTAAGCTCCGTCGTCTGATAACAAATGAAACAGTGTTTGTAATCAGTTAAATCTCGATCAGTCGGCGGTTTGGGGGATGGAACATGTGTCGCTCCAGGTCGGTTGACACAAATATACAAGAAGTATATATACATATATACAAATACATTATACAAGTTACGTTTAAATTCATGGAACACTAAATATTCACAGAATGTGACATGCGTTTGTAAAAATATCTTATTTGTTAAACACATACCGCTTTGTTCTTGTGTTTGTGTGATGTTTTCCGAGCGCTAATTAACTCCCTTGTTGGTTGATTCCATCTTAATCAGTTTAGGTTCCATGTGTGTGTGTGTGTGTGTGTGTGTGTGTGTGTGTGTGTGTGTGTGTGTGTGTGTGTGTGTGTGTGTGTGTGTGTGTGTGTGTGTGTGTGTGTGTGTGTGTGTGTGTGTGTGTGTGTGTGTGTGTGTGTGTGTGTGTGTGTGTGTGTGTGTGTGTGTGTGTGTGTGTGTGTGTGTGTGTGACGGCCTATGGTTTTCGAATACACAACTGATTGTAAAATCAATTTACACCAAAAATCGTTTCTGCTCACCACTAAATTTATTTACAGTTTACTCTTCGATCTGCGGACTATTTCGTTTTTTACCCTCATCAGATGGAGCGCCATAAATAATCGATTAATACCATGTATTATTAATTTTTGTTTTATCCACAGCCATAGGTGGATCGGCATGGGTGTCGCAGTTCCTGTCCACAGTTCTCTCGTGCGAAAGATGCTTCGTCGTTGTCAGCCCTTTTCGAGCACAGATGTACATGAAGACATCCACCATGGCCGCCATCATCACGTTTGTTTCAGGCGTGCTGATTGGTGGAGTCGCCTTCACCAATGGCAACACGTTTGCCAAGATCTGCCTGTTCGACCCCTTGACGAATACAACCAATGACATCATATCTGTGACGCAGTAAGCGTGACGTACTTGTAACAGTACGTTCGGTCATTGTGTGTTGATTGATGGCAGATAATGTCGGAGAGAGAAAGGGGAAGGGGCACTGGGTGGTGGGTGGTGGGGGCTAGTGGGTGGGTGGGGGTTCATGTGTGTGTGTGTGTGTGTGTGTGTGGTGGGTGGGTGGGTGGGTGGGTGGGTGTTGGTGGGTGTTGGTGGGTGTGAGTGTACGTGTGAGTGCTCGTGTGTGAGTGTGTGTGTATGTGTGAGTGTGTGTGTGAGTGAGTGTGTGTGTGTGTGTGTGTGTGTGTGTGTGTGTGTGTGTGTGTGTGTGTGTGTGTGTGTGTGTGTGTGTGTGTGTGTGTGTGTGTGTGTGTGTGTGTGTGTGTGTGTGTGTGTGGCGTGCGTGCGTGCGTGTCCGTGTGTGCGTGTGTGCGTGTGTGCGCCCGCGCGCCTCACTGTCCATTACTCTTCGCACATAAAGAAAGAGAATTTCGGGCTGCCAATCACCTGAACATTCGGCCAATCAGTGCGCCACAAATAATACTCCACCCAAACGCCGAAAGAGGGACGGCCATGTTAGCTTCACTGGCTGAACACAGCAGCAGAACGCAAGGCTGGTGTACTGCAAACAAAACTTGAAAATAACACGTCGACTGATCACGCGAGATATCAGCTGAGATTAACTGAGTGAAATTAGAATCATTTCAACGCAGGATTCTGACACAAATCATCGTCCACCCCACCAGTGAACACAGTGCCACATGGCGGTCAGATCAAAAGCTTGTGGGAACGTAACCTCTTCACAACCTTTCGATCTGACCACGAGGTAGTGTGCTGACTAATGTTATGCACGATGATCTGAATCCGATTCAGCATTCGGCTTTCATTTAAGAGACAGGCATTCTTGGGAGTAGTTCCGTTCAGATGACTGTAATTTAGCAAGAGTGAGCTACTAGTTACGCCTAAATGCATGGACCACTAAATATTCATAAAATATGACATGCGTAAAAAAATCCTATCTGTTAAACACATACTACCTGAATGTCCTGTTACCACAGAGTTATTACAGAAAAATGGATATGACTTTAACGCTTGCAGTAGTGTAAGAAATACTTTGTATCATACTGATATATCAGTTCTATTCTTAAATTGATTGTTCATAGTCCTGTGGGTAAGCTAGTATAAGATTTCAGTTTACGTGTGTCATTATGTTAGTTGAGGGTTTCCTTCGGTATCAACCAATCATTTACTCCGTTGCTTTGCATTACTTGGTGATGAACATTTGGCGGCCACCCTCCGGGATATTCGCACGGGAATACTGTATTGTGAAGTTCTAATTGGCTGAGACGCTCGGGAGACTGACAGCTGATTGGCTGAAGTACTCGGATGACTGACAGCTGATTGGCTGAAGCACTGGGGTGACAGCTGATTGGCTGAAGTATTCGGGTGACAGCTGATTGGCTGAAGAACTCGGGTGACTGACAGCTGATTGGCTGAAGAACTCGGGTGACTGACAGCTGATTGGCTGAAGCACTCGGGCGACTGGCAGCTGATTGGCTGGAGTACTCGGGTGACAGATAGCTGATTGGCTGAAGTATTCGGATGACAGACAGCTTATTGGCTGAAGTACTCCGGTGAATGACAGCCGATTGGCTGAAGTACTCGGGTGACTGACAGCTGATTGGGTGAAGTACTCGGGCAATTGAAAGCTGATTGGCTGAAGTACTCGGATGACAGCTGATTGGCTGAAGTACTCAGGTGACAGGCGGCTGATTGGCTGAAATACTCGAATGACTGACAGCGCACGGCTGTTCCCTAGGCTTCAAATCGGGTGGTTTAGCTGCTCACTGGCTGAGCTATTTTTAGCTCCCCACGCACATCTGCACTGTCAGTGGAATCTAGGTCAGTACCAGCGGTGGTCAGTACTAGCCGGCTGCCCACTCACTTTCCACTTGGCTGGATTGCCACATGTGTAGTGTTGTTTACACACTCTGGGGGGCTTCTGGAGAGTTGGGCCCGATTTTAAGGGAAGGTTTTCTGTAGTGAATATATTGATGTTGTGATGTATGCAAGTTGTTTTGCTGAGAAAAGTCTATGCACCTCACAATGTTGGTGTTTTTCAAACCTTTTATGTGTGTACCAACTACTCTCTACAGTCCAATAGTTTGCATGAAATGGCTCTATTGCCAAATGGAGTATTATTTACACTCCACCTTGGGAGTTTCTGGAGAATGGAGCCCGATTTTAAGTGAAGGTTTCCTGTAGTGGATATATTGATGTTGTTATGCATGCATGTTGTTTTCCTGAGAAAAGTCTGTGCACCTCACAATGTCGATGTGTACTTCATACTTTTGTGTGTGTACCATGCACAGTTTTTTTGTTTTGCACTAAATGGATTCGTTGCTGAATGAAAACTAAAACTATTGTACCAAGCATGTTTGGTGTCCATGTAAACTTCAGAATAAGAGTTTTACAATGGTCTGCTGTCTAACTCTGTGGTAAAATGTCGCTGTGGAAGGGAGAGGGTGAAAGACAGCTGTATAATTTACTGCTGGCAGCTGCAGGCAGCATGTCCACACCAGGACCGCTCAGCTATCCATATCTCAAGTGGGGCCACCTGCACAGCTGACCTAGATTCTGGGGTATTGGCTCTGACCAACGCCCAAAATAGACCAGCCTTGCTCCAACTAAACAGGCCTCTGGGCACAGCCATGAGCGGCATAACCGTCTACTGTTTGCAGTAAGAGAGATCGATCCCGCTGTGCTGTGCAGGTTTTACCGTGACAACAAAATCGCCATTGACATCCTCATCCGACTGGTCTACTCCACAGTACTGACCGCGCTCTTCTTCACCACCATTGCCGTCACCACCACCATCACAACCTTCAGACTACGCCGCGTCGTCCAGTGGCGTCAGAGTTCCACGTCATCAGCGTCCGTAGCCGCGACGTCGTCCATCAAAGAAATCGTTCTGACGAAAACGCTGGTGGCGACGTCGGTTCTGTTAATAGTTTGCATGGCCCGACGATCATGTTTCAGATCGCTTCGTTCGTGGAGCCAGAGTTCTACTTCACTGGCCGCTACTACAACCTCGCCTATCTTCTGACGAACGTCATGCTGTTTTTCCAGGTCTCCAACTCTTCCTTCAACTTCTTCATCTACTATAACATGAGCACCCGGTACCGGGAGACGTTACGCGACATTTTCCGACTGTGTGTGCGGAAGAGGAAGGATAGTGAAGGAAGGGAGGTCACCGAAATGACTGAATACAACAAATAGATGTGCTGCGCTCCCAGGGTTATTACCTCTTCTTTTGAATGTGTGTGTGTGTGTGTGTGTGTGTGTGTGTGTGTGTGTGTGTGTGTGTGTGTGTGTGTGTGTGTGTGTGTGTGTGTGTGTGTGTGTGTGTGTGTGTGTGTGTGTGTGTGTGTGTGTGTGTGTGTGTGTGTGTTTTGTGTGTGTGTGTGTTTTGTGTGTGTGTGGTTGTGTGTGTGGTGTGTGTGTGTGTGTGTGTGTGTGTGTGTGTGTGTGTGTGTGTGTGTGTGTGTGTGTGTGTGTGTGTGTGTGTGTGTGTGTGTGTGTGTGTGTGTGTGTGTGTGTGTGTGTGTGTGTGTGTGTGTGTGTTTTCGTGCGCGCTCGTTCGTGCGCGTTAGTGTTAAAATAAACTACTGTGTGCGTTTGCAGATGTCTTTTTCGTAAGCATCTGTCAGCAATAAAAATAAACAAAAAAATCGTATATATTTTTACGAGCCCGCCATGACCACAAGAAAAGTGCCCCTTGTGGGATGATTAAAGTGTTTTGAATTGAATTGAATTGAAGTTAGGTAAAAAGTTAGGCTATTGGAATTACTCCCCTGTCTTTGCAAACTGCAAAAATAAAGCTGAAATAAATAACAAGGTCCACATTTATTTTTATTTTTAAATTAAAACAATTACCACGAGCAATGGTGAGCTGTCGGTAATGTCTCCAAATTGAAGTTTTGGACTGCGAAGATTTTCACGTCAGCTCTCTTAAATCCAGGCACTCTTCCAGGCACGATCAAGGCAGGATCTTCAGCAAAATGAAGAAGGAACTGGACAACTCTCTCAGTATCCTCAGGTGTCAGAGCTTTGGTGTTATATTTTCTTCCACCAGAATTCTTCACCCTTTGTGTCACCCCATTTTGCCGGTACTGCTTCAGCAAGGCTGTAAGTTTGTTTTGACTGATGCTGAAATATACAAAACAAACAATATTAACGATTTAACACACATTTGTCAGCCCCCATCCCCCCCCCCCCCCCCCCCCCCCTCCCCTCCCCAAAAGGGGGGGATACAACAAAGCAATTCAATTATTTTACACTGGACCAAATACACATTCACAATCTTTTTTAAATAATAACCACAAAGGTTGCAACACCTCTGACTAAATACAACAACAACAAAATTTAATTAGCCGCCAGAAATATTTCACAGTAAACCAGCTAACAACACTCATGTTTCAAACATCAGCATTCTGAAAACCTTTCATACTTACCATAGAGAAACTTAAAAGTCTCCTTGCATACAATCTTTGAGTCAACAATATAGGTTGTCCTTTGATGCTGTCGCTTGGTTTGGCGAGAAGACCTCAAGCAGGTCATTTCACAGTCATTCATTGGTGTGCTTGCCAAGATTCCCAGCAGGATCATCTCTTTTTCAGCTGAAAAACAAAAAGCAAACAAACTAAAACATTGAATTAATGTCAATCATTCTGATCTGGCTGACAGAACAGGACACTGGATAGAAAATCAGTGTCTGAAATACTTTGTATTTTTATATAAAAAAAAAGGTCCTTTGTTTTCAAGCAGAGTGAGACAGACAAAGAAAAAGTGCATACATTAGTTTGTGTTGATGTGCACACAATTTCAAATGGAGGACACTATTAACATGCTTGAGTGTATGCATGTATCCTTTTGCACCGATGATCTGACTAGTTTTAATCATTCTTTAAGTGTAAATCCTGTGCTTCATGTATTGGTTTGTGTTGATGTGTGTGTGTGTGTGTGTGGTGTTTTGGGGTTGTGGGGTGTGGGGGTGTGGTGTGTTTTTGGGTTGTGGGGGGTTTTGTGTGGGGTTTTGTGTGTGTGTGTGTGTTGTGTGTTGTGTGTGTGTGTGGGGTGTGTGTGTGTGGGGTGTGGTGTGGGGGTGTGGGTTTTTGTGTTGTGTGTGTGTGGTGTGGTGTGTGTGGGGTGTTGGGGGTTTTGTGTGTGTGTGTGTGTTTTTGTGTGTGTGTGTGTTGTGTGTGTGTGTGTGTTTGTGGGGGTGTTTGGAAAAGAAAAGGAGGGAAAGATGGGAGGAAAAAGAGGAAAAGCGGGAGGGGTGGGGTGTGTGGGTTGGTGCGGAGAGGAGAGAGGGGAAGAGAGAGAGAGAGAGAGAGAGAGAGAGGAGGGGAGGAGAGAGAGAGGAGAGAGGGGAGGAGAGAGAGAGAGAGAGAGAGAGAGAGAGAGAGAGAGAGAGAGAGAGAGTCGGTGGGGACCATAGCAGATGGAGGACGGCCACGTTTATTAAATTGCAATATGCTATATGAACAGATCAAAGAGGCTGCATAAACAACATTACTATGACAAGAATGGAAACAACTGAACGTGCGCTGTAGATTCGGTGTGCCATAAAGGTGTGCGACATGAAGTATTACCTTTTGGGAAACAGTTGCAAACTTCTGCAATCGTGTGAAACCACCATCAGTGATCTAATTAGCTAACCAGCACAGCTGTGCCCCGATGGGCTCAAACTACCAGCTATGATGTTCGCTTTTCTTTTGTTGAACACATATTAATATAACAACCACACAAAGCAAGCAGCAAATGGACACACATTGTACATTTTCAGGCCCATTTGCCTCCTCGGTTGGCGTCACCTTTAATATGGAACCCTTTTGAAGTTGATTAAAACCAGCTTCAGCCGGTATGATTTATCGTGTAGACTCGAGGTGTTGATGATATAAAAGGATTCATTGAAAACAGGGGGAAAAGGAAAAGAGAGAGAGAGAGAGAAGAGGAGAGAGAGAGGAGAGAGAAAGAGAAAAAGAGAGAGGAGAGAAGAGAGGGAAGAGAGAGAGAAGAAAAGAAAAGGGGAAAAAAGAAAAGGGGAAGAGAAAAAAAGAGAAAAGGAAAAAAGACAGAAAGAGACAGAGACAAAAGACAGAAAAGAGGGACAGAGAGACGGGGACAGAAAAAACAGAGAAAAAGAGAAAACAGGGGAAAACAGAAAAGAAAAAGAAAAAAGAAAAAGAAAAAGGAAAGACAGAAAAGAACAAAACAGAAAGACAGAAAGAAAAAGAAAACCCCCCCACCCCCCCCCCCCCCCCCCCCCCCGGACAGGGGACCGAGATGATGATAAAGGTAATGAGGATAAGGATGATCATGATAAAAAAAGTAGAAAGAGGGGAGAGGGACGAGGATGTAGAAAGGGAAGAAAGGTGGAGTAAATGGGATATGGCTAAAGGAAGGAAGGGTGTCGCAGATTTTTCCTTGGGAAAGCGTTAAAGGGTTTGGGAATAAAAAACAGATTTTCGAGAAATAAGGCGGGTGGGCTCTTACATATCAAAACTATTTATTGTATGTTGTTTCCCTACTAAAGCCCCAAAACGAAAAAAGACAGTCTGTGTCTCGCACGATACCGATGGTGTCTTCTCAGTGTGTATCATGATATCGAGACTTGTTCACAACAGAAACTGGAGAGCTTTCTTGCTACGTGACCACATTTCCTCTTGTCTTTTTTGCTTGGCCTATGATACAGAGTGGATACGAAGTGAATGACAGTAATTTCTTTAGGTGTGGTTTACGTGGGTCTTGAAATGGTGTAAGGGCGAGCACACGAAAGAACTGCTTCTGTTAGTACCATTGACTTCCGACCTACCCTAACGTACGAATCCACATCAGCTAACCTGAGATAGCAACATTTGACCTCTTTTTAACCTGTGAGTGATGCATATTTGCCTACAAAAGGGAAAGCATTGTGGTGTCTTCAGTGGTGAGAACTGCAACATGCGAGACGAAAATTTCTTCTCAGTCGGTTGAATCCTTTTAGGCAACCCTTTGTAACCAAATTTGGTGTTGTGGTGCACCATCAAGAGCCGGAATGTCATGCTAAAAAAATGGGTTCTATTTCCAGTCACAGTCAGGGTTTGTATAATCAAAATATGATGGTACTATATCTGTTATTCTAAACTAATGAGTTTTTTTTTAACCAAACCGAATTTAATGGCAGATTATCATAAGCAAAAATTATGATCAGTGAAAATATTAGATTGCTGTGTTCAAGGTCAATGTCACAGCCACGGTTAAACGTTAGTTTTGATGATACCTTCTGAATCACTGAACCTTTGACTTTGTAACCAAACCCAGTACGGTGATACATCATTATAAGACAGAGCGCCATGTGTAAAAAGTTTGGTTCATACATTCAAGGTCAAGGTTACAGTAACTGGGTTTGTGTTCATACGATGAAATCATGACTACTTCCAATATATGATTTGTATTGCTTTTCTTTTCTTTTCTTTTTCTTGCTTTTTTGACAGTGCATGTTCATAAGCTGGAGTGTGGTGTGAAAAGGGTTCCTTTGTTGTGGTCAAGATCATGGTCTCGGTGAGGGTTCGGAACTTCATTGAATGTTTGTCCGGACAATATCTCTGATGATTAAACTTAGTATGGTGATGATCATCATGAGCCAGAGAATATTATTTTGCTATCTTCACGGTCATAGCCAAAATAGTTTCTGCTAGATTTTCAGAAATACTGCAACGTTTGCAATCCAAAATTTGTTTGGTGGTACATCATCGCAAGACGGGGTAAGCCCGGGAAAACATTTTTTGTTTTAAAAGGGCTTAAAAAGGGTTTGCTTTTGTACCTTAAAATAATTTTGCCCAAAAATTGGGGTTTTTTTAAAAACTCAGAAAAATTTTTCCATACCTTTAAGATAGCAAAATAATATTCTCTGGCTCATGATGATCATCACCATACTAAGTTTAATCATCAGAGATATTGTCCGGACAAACATTCAATGAAGTTCCGAACCCTTTACCGAGACCATGATCTTGACCACAACAAAGGAACCCTTTTCACACCACACTCCAGCTTATGAACATGCACTGTCAAAAAAGCAAGAAAAAGAAAAGAAAAGAAAAGCAATACAAATCATATATTGGAAGTAGTCATGATTTCATCGTATGAACACAAACCCAGTTACTGTAACCTTGACCTTGAATGTATGAACCAAACTTTTTACACATGGCGCTCTGTCTTATAATGATGTATCACCGTACTGGGTTTGGTTACAAAGTCAAAGGTTCAGTGATTCAGAAGGTATCATCAAAACTAACGTTTAACCGTGGCTGTGACATTGACCTTGAACACAGCAATCTAATATTTTCACTGATCATAATTTTTGCTTATGATAATCTGCCATTAAATTCGGTTTGGTTATAAAAAAAATCATTAGTTTAGAATAACAGATATAGTACCATCATATTTTGATTATACAAACCCTGACTGTGACTGGAAATAGAACCCATTTTTTTAGCATGACATTCCGGCTCTTGATGGTGCACCACAACACCAAATTTGGTTACAAAGGGGTTCCCCCAAAAGGATTCAAAAAAAACCCCGAGAAGAAATTTTTTCGTTTCCCCCCGCCCCTGTTTCAGTTTTTTCACCACTGAAGGGCACCCAATGCTTTCCCTTTTTAGGGAAATATGCCCTCCCCTCACAGGTTTAAAAAGAGGGGTTCAAAGTTGCTTTTTTCTCAGGTTAGCTGATTGGTGGATTCCCTACTTTTTTGGGTAGGGGCGGGAAGTCCCAAAGGTAAATTTTAAAAGAAGCAGTTTCCCTTTCGTTTTTGCTCGCGCCTTACACCAATTTTCAAGGGCCCACGTAAACCACAAATTTAAAAAAATTTATTTTCATTTTACTTTTGTTTTCCACTCTGTATCATAGGCCAAGCAAAAAAGACAAGAGGGGAAAAGTGGCACGTAGCAAAAAAGCTCTCCAGTTTTGTTGTGAACAAGGGGCCGATATCTGATTTCACACTGAGAAGACACCCTCGGGTATCGTGCGAGACACGACTGTCTTTTTTTCGGGGTTTTTCGCTTTTAGTAGGAAGCCAAAAACAATAAAAAAGTATTGATATGTAAGAGCTACCCGCCTTATTTCTCGTAAAATCTGTTTTTATTTAACCAGAACGTTTTTAAAGGGAAATCGCCCCCACCTCCAAACCCCCTTTTAGGGGCCTTTTTACTAGTCCCCCCCCCACCTTTTTTCTTTCTATCATCCTGGGCCAAACTCCCTCTTCTACTTTTTTCCCTCTTATAAACCCCATCCTCATCCATCATCATCATCTCTGTGTCTCTGTCTGTCTGTCTGTTGTCTTGTCTGCCTTTTATGTCTGTCTTAAAGTCTGCGTCTTTGTCTGTCCCTTTTTGTCTTCTTCTTCCTCTGTCTTCTTCTGTCTCTCTGTCTCTCTTTTCTCTGTCTGTCCTGTCTCTCTGTCCCCCTGTTTTTCCTGTTCCCCTGTCTCTGTCCCCTTCTGTCTCTCTTTTCTTTTCTTCTTTCTCTTCTCTTCTCTTTCTCTCTCTCTCTCTCTCTCTCTCTCTCTTCTCCTTTCTCTCTCTTCTCTCTCTCTCTCTCTCTCTCTCTCTCTCTCTCTCTCTCTCTCTCTCTCTCTCTCTCTCTCCCTCCTGTTTTTCAATGAATCCTTTCATATCATCAACACCTCGAGTCTACACGATAAATCATACCGGCTGATGCTGGTTTTAATCAACTTCAAAAGGGTTCCATATTAAAGGTGACGCCAACCGAGGAGGCAAATGGGCCTGAAAATGTACAATGTGTGTCCATTTGCTGCTTGCTTTGTGTGGTTGTTATATTAATATGTGTTCAACAAAAGAAAAGCGAACATCATAGCTGGTAGTTTGAGCCCATCGGGGCACAGCTGTGCTGGTTAGCTAATTAGATCACTGATGGTGGTTTCACACGATTGCAGAAGTTTGCAACTGTTTCCCAAAAGGTAATACTTCATGTCGCACACCTTTATGGCACACCGAATCTACAGCGCACGTTCAGTTGTTTCCATTCTTGTCATAGTAATGTTGTTTATGCAGCCTCTTTGATCTGTTCATATAGCATATTGCAATTTAATAAACGTGGCCGTCCTCCATCTGCTATGGTCCCCACCTCTCTTTTCCTCGTTCTCTCTCTCTACCTCTCTCTCCTCTTCTCTCTCTCTTCTCTCTCTCTCTCTCTCTCCTCTCTCTCTCTCTCTCTCTCTCTCTCTCTCTCTCTCTTTTCTCTCTCCCCTCCTCTCCTCTCTTCCCCCTCTCTCTCTCTCTCATCTCCTCTCATCTCTCTCACACCACACCCCCCCCCCACACAACACACACACACACCCCACCCATAACCCACCACCCACCCCCATACACACACACACACACCACACACACCAACACACACACACCACACACACACACAAACCACACAACACACACACACACACACACACACACACCCCACACACACACAACACACACACCAACACACACACACACACACACACACACACAACACACAACACACACACACACCCAACACACACACACACACACACACACAACACACACAAAACACACACACACACACACACACACACACACCACACACAACACACACAACACACACACACACACACACACACACACACACACACACACACACACACATCAACACAAACCAATACATGAAGCACAGGATTTACACTTAAAGAATGATTAAAACTAGTCAGATCATCGGTGCAAAAGGATACATGCATACACTCAAGCATGTTAATAGTGTCCTCCATTTGAAATTGTGTGCACATCAACACAAACTAATGTATGCACTTTTTCTTTGTCTGTCTCACTCTGCTTGAAAACAAAGGACCTTTTTTATATATAAAAATACAAAGTATTTCAGACACTGATTTTCTATCCAGTGTCCTGTTCTGTCAGCCAGATCAGAATGATTGACATTAATTCAATGTTTTAGTTTGTTTGCTTTTTGTTTTTCAGCTGAAAAAGAGATGATCCTGCTGGGAATCTTGGCAAGCACACCAATGAATGACTGTGAAATGACCTGCTTGAGGTCTTCTCGCCAAACCAAGCGACAGCATCAAAGGACAACCTATATTGTTGACTCAAAGATTGTATGCAAGGAGACTTTTAAGTTTCTCTATGGTAAGTATGAAAGGTTTTCAGAATGCTGATGTTTGAAACATGAGTGTTGTTAGCTGGTTTACTGTGAAATATTTCTGGCGGCTAATTAAATTTTGTTGTTGTTGTATTTAGTCAGAGGTGTTGCAACCTTTGTGGTTATTATTTAAAAAAATTGTGAATGTGTATTTGGTCCAGTGTAAAATAATTGAATTGCTTTGTTGTTCCCCCCCTTTTGGGGAGGGGAGGGGGGGGGGGGGGGGGGGGGGGGGGGGTATGGGGGTGAATTGTGTTAAATCGTTAATATTGTTTGTTTTGTATATTTCAGCATCAGTCAAAACAAACTTACAGCCTTGCTGAAGCACTACCGGCAAAATGGGGTGACACCAAGGGTGAAGAATTCTGGTGGAAGAAAATATAACACCAAAGCTCTGACACCTGAGGATACTGAGAGAGTTGTCCAGTTCCTTCTTCATTTTGCTGAAGATCCTGCCTTGATCGTGCCTGGAAGAGTGCCTGGATTTAAGAGAGCTGACGTGAAAATCTTCGCAGTCCAAAACTTCAATTTGGAGACATTACCGACAGCTCACCATTGCTCGTGGTAATTGTTTTAATTTAAAAAAAAAAAAAAAATGTGGACCTTGTTATTTATTTCAGCTTTATTTTTGCAGTTTGCAAAGACAGGGGAGTAATTCCAATAGCCTAACTTTTTACCTAACTTCAATTCAATTCAATTCAAAACACTTTAATCATCCCACAAGGGGCACTTTTCTTGTGGTCATGGCGGGCTCGTAAAAATATATACGATTTTTTTTTTTATTTTTATTGCTGACAGATGTTACGAAAAAGAATCTGCAAACGCACACAGTAGTTTATTTTTAAAACTAACGCGCACGAAAGAGCGCGCACGAAAACACCCACAACACACACCCCACACACACACACACACACACACACACCACAAAAAACACACACACAACACACAAACAAAACACACACACACACACACACACACACACAAACACACACACACACACACACACACCACACACACCCCACACCCCCACCCACACGCAACACACACAAAAACACGCACAAAACACACCACACACACACACACACCACACACCCCCCCACCACACACACACACACCACACACACCACACACCCCACAACACCCACACACAAAACCACAAAACACCCACAACACACCCACCCAAACCCCACACACATTCAAAAAAAGAGGTAATAACCCTGGGGGCGCAGCACATCTATTTGTTGATTCAGTCATTTCGGTGACCTCCCTTCCTTCACTATCCTTCCTCTTCCGCACACACAGTCGGAAAATGTCGCGTAACGTCTCGCGGTACCGGGTGCTCATGTTATAGTAGATGAAGAAGTTGAAGGAAGAGTTGGAGACCTGGAAAAACAGCATGACGTTCGTCAGAAGATAGGCGAGGTTGTAGTAGCGGCCAGTGAAGTAGAACTCTGGCTCCACGAACGAAGCGATCTGAAACATGATCGTCGGGCCATGCAAACTATTAACAGAACCGACGTCGCCACCAGCGTTTTCGTCAGAACGATTTCTTTGATGGACGACGTCGCGGCTACGGACGCTGATGACGTGGAACTCTGACGCCACTGGACGACGCGGCGTAGTCTGAAGGTTGTGATGGTGGTGGTGACGGCAATGGTGGTGAAGAAGAGCGCGGTCAGTACTGTGGAGTAGACCAGTCGGATGAGGATGTCAATGGCGATTTTGTTGTCACGGTAAAACCTGCACAGCACAGCGGGATCGATCTCTCTTACTGCAAACAGTAGACGGTTATGCCGCTCATGGCTGTGCCCAGAGGCCTGTTTAGTTGGAGCAAGGCTGGTCTATTTTGGGCGTTGGTCAGAGCCAATACCCCAGAATCTAGGTCAGCTGTGCAGGTGGCCCCACTTGAGATATGGATAGCTGAGCGGTCCTGGTGTGGACATGCTGCCTGCAGCTGCCAGCAGTAAATTATACAGCTGTCTTTCACCCTCTCCCTTCCACAGCGACATTTTACCACAGAGTTAGACAGCAGACCATTGTAAAACTCTTATTCTTTAAGTTTACATGGACACCAAACATGCTTGGTACAATAGTTTTAGTTTTCATTCAGCAACGAATCCATTTAGTGCAAAACAAAAAAAACTGTGCATGGTACACACACAAAAGTATGAAGTACACATCGACATTGTGAGGTGCACAGACTTTTCTCAGGAAAACAACATGCATGCATAACAACATCAATATATCCACTACAGGAAACCTTCACTTAAAATCGGGCTCCATTCTCCAGAAACTCCCAAGGTGGAGTGTAAATAATACTCCATTTGGCAATAGAGCCATTTCATGCAAACTATTGGACTGTAGAGAGTAGTTGGTACACACATAAAAGGTTTAAAAACACCAACATTGTGAGGTGCATAGACTTTTCTCAGCAAAACAACTTGCATACATCACAACATCAATATATTCACTACAGAAAACCTTCCCTTTTAAAAACGGGCCCAACTCTCCAGAAGCCCCCCAGAGTG
>JABMCL010003753.1:0-14365 GCA_018857735.1 Alviniconcha marisindica | reverse complement strand
GGGCCCCTTTAAAAACCCCTTGCCCCCCCAAAAAAAAAAAAAAAAAGGGAAGGGCAAAAAACCAAAAAAACCCCCGGAAAATTAAAAACCCCCCAAAAAGAAAAAAAGGGGAAAAATTTCCC
This sequence comes from Alviniconcha marisindica, assembly GCA_018857735.1. NCBI lineage: Eukaryota > Metazoa > Mollusca > Gastropoda > Provannidae > Alviniconcha > Alviniconcha marisindica. The sequence goes on along the minus strand of JABMCL010003753.1, from coordinate 14,243 downwards.
TGGAAAAAAAAATTTTTTTTTTTTGGGGGTTTAAAAAAATTTTTAAAAGGGGGCTAAAAAAAAACCCCCCAAAGCCAAAAAAAAAAAAAAAGGGGGGGGGTTTTTTTTTTTTTTTTAAAAAACCCCATTTTTACTTTCCCGTTTTTTTCCCTTTTTTTTTTTTTTAAAAAAAAATTTTTGGGTTTTTTTTTTTTTTGGGGGGCCAAAAAACCCCCCCAAAAAACCCAAATTTTGGGGGGGGGTTTTTTTGGGAAAAAAAAAAAAAAAAACCCCCCCGGGGGGGCCCCCCCCCGGCCCCCCCCCTTTTTATTTAAATTTTGGAAAAAAAAAATTTTTTTTTCCCCCCAATTTTTAAAAATTTTTTTTTTCCTTTTTTTCCCCCCTTTTTCCCCCGGGTTTTTTGGGGGGAAAGGGGGGGTTTGGGGAAAAAAAAGGGCCCCTTTTTTTTTTCCCCCCAAAAAAAAACCCCTAGCCTTTTTAAGGAAAAATTTTTTTTTTAAAAAATTTTTTAAATTTTTTTAAAAAAAACCCAAAAAAAAAAAAACCCTTTTGGAAAATTTTTTTTTCCCTTTTAAATTCAAAACCCCCGGGGGGGGGGAAAAAAATTTTTTCCCCCAAAAAAAATTTAAAAACCCTTTTTTTAAAAAAACCCTTCCCCGGGGGGGAAAAAAAAAAAAAAAATTTTATAAAAAAAAAAAATTTTTTTTTCCCCCCCGGGGTTTTTTAAAACCCCGGGGGGGGGGTTTTTAAAAGGGGGGGGGGGGGGGAAAGGGGGGGGGGGGGAAAAAAAGGGGGGAAAAAAGGGGGGGGGGCCCCCCCAAAAAAAAAAAACCCCCGGGGGGAAAAAAATTTTAAATTTTCCCCGGGGGCCCTTTTTTTTGGGGGCCCCCCTTTTTTTTTTTTTTTAAAATTTTTTAAAAAAAATTTTTTAAAAAAAAAGGGGGGGGGGGGGCCCGGAAAAAAATTGGGGCCCCCCTTTTTTGCCCCTTTTTTTTTAAAATTTAAACCCTTTGGGGGGGGGAGGCCCCTTTCCCCCCGGGCCGGGGGTTTTTCCCCCTTTTCCCCCCCCGGGGAAAAAAAAAAGGGGCCCCAAAAAAAGGGGGGGTTTTGGGGGGTTCCCCCCTTTTGGGGGGCCCCCCCCCCCCCGGGGGGGGTTTTTTTCCCCCGGGGGGGGGGGAAAAAAAAAATTTTTGGGGCCCCCCTTTTTCCCCCCGGGGGTTTTGGGGGGGGGTTTTTTCGGGGGGGGGGAAAAAAGGGGGTTTCCCAAGGGGAGCCGTCCTCAAGCATTGATCCTCGGTAAAAATTTGAGAAACTGAATTCTTTGAAGTAGTTTGTTGCTATCCCAAGCTTGCAAAATAAAAAAAAGAACGCAAAAAAAACCATTTGTATAAGAGTTTGTTTAGGGGGGGGGAAGGGGGTGGTTTTTTTGGCCCCCCGGGATCCGAGCGCCCCCTTCACGTCTGGGGACAGGCCCGTAGGGTTTGGGGGGGTGGGGGTTTCGGGCGCTGACACACTGGGGTAGAAAAGGGGTTTTTTAAAAACATTGTATGATTGTCCCGTTGTGTAGAGGGGGGCTCCCTCCGCCCCCCGGGGGTAAACCCCGGGTACGGGGGGACCCGGGGGACGTCCTAGGGTGTCCCACCTTTACAGGTAGGCTGCCCCCCCGGGCACCCTGTAACATTTTGGGCTGCGGCTGGAGCGGCTCCGTTTCTGCGGGTCCCACCCGCCGGGCCCTTTGGCCCAAGTGGGAGCCCCCGGACTTTTTAAAACAAAGGGTGATGGTGCGAAGTGAGCCGGGGAAATCTCTGAGTTAAATAAGACATGGGGGAAACGATATCGCCCTCTGCATACCGGGTTTGGGGCACAAACACGTCTGCCAGCAGTCCACGCGTAGCTGGTACATGATAGGGGCGGGTATGTGGGTATTCCAGGGGAAAAAGACTTTCCCTCCCTGCTAGGAGAGGAGGGATCGAGCCACTCTTTGGCCGTGGCCTGCGCTCGATAGTCTTCTTCCTATTTCCTCCACACCTGTCGGGACAGTTTTGAGTAGATGTCGGCTAATCCGAGTTTCAGTTCTAGGGTTTTGGATTCCAGTTGCCTGGCTCCTCTCTTGGCTGCCCTGTCCGCCATCTCGTTGCCTAAGAGGCAGACGTGCTGGCATCCACTGGAAACGGACCTCCGTTCTGCGGGTGATCAGTTGGTGCACTACCGTCTCGATTTCCAGCATGAGATCCTTTCGAGCGTTGGTGGAATCGGAACAGATGAAGGAGAGTGCGGACCTGGAATCACTACAGGTTACTATTGCACATGGTGGTGTACGTACTTCACTGATGTGCTGGAACGCCATCAGAATGGCTGTCAGCTCAGCAGTGAAGATTGATACAGGTGGTAAGGAGAAGGAGATCCTTAGGCTGTGGAACTCAGGAATGGTGAAGGCGGCTCCAGCGGAGCCGTCCTCGAGCACTGAGCCATCTGTAAAAATTTGAAGAAATTGTGAATATTTATTTTCAAGTAATTCGTTAGTTATGCAGGCTTGGAGAGGAGGGCTCTGGTCCCTCGTCAGTCCCGCCACCTCCCCCCTCCACCTCCGCCCTTTCCATCAGCCAGGGGGGGTAGGGATGAAGGGGTCTATCTGCCGCTGAGGCACCATCCAATTCCGCTCCCTCGACCAAGTCGGCGACCAGGTCGCAGATGGAGGAGCAGTAGGAGACCCGGGTGGGGTCTCGGAAGGACCCACGCACCTCTTTGACAGTGGAATTATTAACAGTTTGACTGGGGGAATACATACTTCGTAGTCATGAGTTGGATCTGGTCTCTCAGTGGTAGTAGCCCGGCATCCCGGTACACCAGACTGTGAGGCATGGACTGCGGTAGCCCGAGGGCCAGTCGCAGAGTCCGGACCTTGATAGCGGTCAGATGCTTCAAGCCTGTCTCGGTGATGCTGGGCATGGCCTCCAGGCCGTAGACCAGTCACGAGTGTACCAAGCTCCTCACCAGCGACACAAGCAGCTTAGGTGGGTTCCCCAGGGCTGTGTGCTGAGCACCTTGATTAAATTCAAGGCGCGGGAGGCATTGCGGGCGTTGTGATCCACGTGGCGGTTGGTACGCCCCATACGCTGAAAAACGACCCCCAAGTACTTTACTTGGTTGGCCGGAAAAACGTGTCCATCGTTCACCTTTATCGATATATCTTCGATACGTCGTGAGCAGATATGGAAGGGCAGAAAGACTGTTTTCTGGGTAGATAGGGTGAAACCGTTCACTTGCATGAATCGGATCACCCCGTCCACAGCTTCCTGAAAGGTTTTCATGCTGATTGCCATGTTTCTGTTGTTCTCTTTGTGGGGCCTTCTGATGTGGGTGTCCAGCCATATAGCCAGGTCGTCGGCGTACATGGTTAGCACTACCTTTTCCCCCGCACACAGCTTTCCACATCATGGACCATGATATTAAACAGTAGTGGTGCGATGACAGATCCCTGAGGAACTCCCATATCTATCTGCTTAGCAGCGGACATGGCCCCCTTCCATCTGACCTGCATCGATCTACCCGTTAAAAACGTATAAGATACTTCTTTGTATAAAGGGGCTAGCATTAGTTATTTGAAAATGTATCATTTAATTTTATTATTTTTATGGGTCCACCTCTGTTAAAGGGACACTTGTCAGGACCTTGGTGGAGAAGGTTAAAATTGAGAAATTTGGTGGCCATAAAATTTTGATAAGATTTTTCTCAAAAGTTAAAATTAACATGAAAAACAGATAAAAACCATCCTAGGATGCTTTTTTGTTGCCATTTTTGTTTCCCCCCCCCCCCCCCCCCCCCTCTGCCTCCCCCTCCCCCCCCCAACTATTCTGTAGTGTTTTTCTCTGTCCAGTGAACTTTTGATGACATTAATCTTGCAGCATTCTAGAAATAAATGTTGCATTTTTAGAGCTATTTTTAGCTTTCTGTACTATAACAACTTTGATGTTTTAAAGTCACAGGTGTACCACAGACTGCTAATTGTGTTTATTTTTTCCAGCTCATGTTCTGTGTAGATTAAATTTTGAAAGATTATGCCTTTGTGTGACTGGTGTGTATTTAAAGCCGATATGAACTGAAGATGCAAGATGGCTTAAAAATGTACAAAATGTGAAAATCTGTTCATCTCCACACTTTATTTGGTGTTCTGTCAATATAATATAATGAAAATATTTTATAAAAAGAAGAAGAAAGATTGCTTCTCCTTAAATTTGAGCTCCGCAGCCATGTTGCTTTGCTGAAGAGCAGAAAAAAGTTTGACTTATAATGTAATTGACACTTTTGCCATACATACTGTCCTTGTTCATGGCATCACTTTAACACACTACAAAACAGCAGCACTTGTCACATTTTTGCATGTTTCAAACAATGATCAAACATCAATAAATGGGACAGGAAACTGGGTGAAAAACTACTATGGGTGCATTTTTTCCCCATTCCTGTAGATATATGTGGGGTAAAAACCCCAAACCTGGGTAAACACCCCCGGGGGGGGGGCCCTTTGGGGCTCACCCTTAAAACCTTAAAATTTTGGGGGGGGGCCCCTTATTTAAAAGAAAAGGGGTTTTTATTTTTTTTTTTCCCCCTTTGGGCCCCGGGGCCCTGTGGGGGTTTTAATTGGGGTTTTTTTTGGGTGGGTTTTTGAAATTAAAAAAACTTAAAACCAAAACCGGGGAGTTTTTTCCCCTTCCCCCCCCCCCCCTTGGGGTTTTCCCCCCCCCACATTTTGGGGGCCCCCCGGGTTTGGGCCTTTTTCCCCTTTAAAAAGGCCCCCATCCCTTTTTTAAACCTTTTTGGGGCCGGGCCCCAAACGGGCTTTTTTTTTCCTCATCTGAATTAAATTTTTTTCCGGGGGTTGGAAAAGCCCCCAAAACTTCAAGACCCTTTAAAGTCCAAAAAAATTGTTTTAACCTAAAGGGGTTTTTTCCAAAAAGGGGGTTTTTGGAAAAAAAACCCTTTAAAACCCCAGTTTTCTTTTTTGGGGTTTTTTGGGGAAAAAAATTTGTTTCCTTTTTTTCGGCCCCTTTCCGCATTTGCCGGGATTTTAAACGGGTTTTTGGGCAAAAAGGGGAAAAAAAATTTTTTAAAATTTTCCCCTTCTAAAATTTGAAAAAAGGGATTGGGGGGGTTTGCCCCCCGGGTTTCGGTGAAAAAATTTTGGCCCCCCGGGCATTTTTCAACAAACCCTAAAATTCCTGGGGGGAAAAAGTTTTAAAACCCTTTTAAAGCCCCCACTTTTTCAAAATAAAAAATAGGCCCTTAAAACATAAAAACCAAGTATGGTCAGGCCCGGCCCCTTGCTCCAAGGCAAAGGGTTGGTGGGGGGAAAATATCCCCGCGGGAAAAAAAACCCCCCCTTCATTTTTTTTAAAATTTTTAAAATTCCAAACAAAAACCTAATTTTTGGATTAAAAGGGAAAAATTGTTTTTTTGGGGGATTTTGAAAAAAAAAATTTTTTTTTCCCAAAAATTTTAATTTTTTCCCCCCTTTTTTAAAGGGGTTTTTAAATTTTTTTTTAAAAAACCCGGGGGTTTTTGGGTTTTTTTAAAAAATTTTTTTTTAAAATTTGAAAACTGGGAAAAAAAAAAAAATTTTAAAAAAAAAAAAAAAATTTTTTTTTTTTTCCCCCCGGAAGGGGTTTCCCCGGGCCCAATATTTTTTAATTTAAAAAAAAGGGGGGGGGTTTTTTTGGGGGCCCCCGGGGGCCTTTTTAAAAAAAGGGGGAAAAAAAACCCCCCCCAAAAAATTTTTTTTGGGGAAGGGTTAAAAAAAAAAGGAAAAAAATTTTTTTCCCCCCTTTTTTTGGGAAAGGGGGGGCCCCCCTTTTTTTTGGGGGGGGGGTTTTTCCCCCTTTTTTTTCCCCCCCCCCCCTTTTTTTTAAAAAAATTTTTTTTTGGGGGGGGGGAAAAAAGGGAGGCCCCCCCCGGTAAAGGGGGGGGGGGTTTTTTTTTTTCCCCCCCGGGGGGTTTTAAAAAAAAAAAAATTTTTTTTTTGGGGGGGCCCCCCCCCCGGGGGCGGGGGCCCCCCTTTTGGGGGGTTTTTAAAAACCCCTTAAACCCCCCCCCCCCCTTTTTTTTTTGGGGGTCCTTTTTAAAAAAAAAAAAGGGGGGGAAAAAAACCCTTTTTTTTCCCAAAAACCCTTTTTTTGGGGGGAACCAAAATTTTGGGGGGGGGGGGGGGGTTTTTGGGCCACCCCGGGGGGGGGGGCCCCCGGGGCCTAACCCCCCCCCAAACCCTTTTTGGGGGGGAAATTTTTCCCCCCGGGGGGGGGGCCCCCCAAAAGGGGGGGGTTTTTTCCCCGGGGGGGGGGGTTTCCCCAACAGGGGCTCCCTTGGGGTGGGGGGGGGCCCCACGGGGGCCCCCCCTTTCCCCGGGGGGCGCCCCCTTTTGGGGGGGGGGGCGGGGTTTTTGGGGGGGGAAAATTTTTTTCCCCAAAAAGGGGGGAAAAAAGGGGCCCCCCCGGGGTTTTTTTTAAAAAAAAAAAAAAATTGGAAAAAAATTTTTTAAAAAAATTTTAAAAAATTTTTAAAAAATTTTCCAAAAAAAAAATTTGGGGAAAAAAAAAAAATTTTAAAAATTTTAAAAAAAAAAGGTTTGGGGGGCCCCAAAAAAAATTTTAAAAAGGTTTTAAAAACCCCGAAAAATTTCCCAATTTTTTGGGGGGGGCCCAAATTAATTTTTTTTGGGGGGGGAAAAGGGAACCCCCCCCCCATTCCTTTAAAAAAAAAAAAAAAAAGGGGGGGGCCCTTTTTCCCCCAAAAAAAGGGGGGAAAAAAAAACTTTAAAAAAAAAAGGGGGGGGGCCCCCAAACCTTTCTGCCCCCCCCGGGGGGCCCCCAAAGGGGAAAAAATTTTTGGGGGGTTTTTTTTTGGGGGGAAAAAATAACCCCTTTCCCCGGGGAAATTTTTAAAAAAAAAAAAAAAAAAATTTCCCCCCAAAAAAAAGGGGAAAAAAAAAAAAAAATTTTTTTAAAAAAATGGCCCCCGGGGGGAACCAAAATTTTTTAAAAACCCTTTTAAAAAGGTTTTTTTTAAAAACGGGGGGGTTTTTTTTTTAATTAATTTTTTTTTAAAAAAAAAAATTTTTTTTTCCCCCCCGGGGGGGTTTTTCCCCCCTTTTTTTTCCCCCCGGGTTTTGGGATTTCCAAAAAAAATTTTTTTTTCCGGATTTTAAAATTTTTTTTAAGTTTTTTTTTTAAATTGGGGGGCCCCCCCCCAAAAAAATTTTTTTTTTCCCCCAAAAAATTTGTTTAAAAAAAAAACCCTTTTTTTTTTTTAAAAACCCCCCCCCCTTTTTTTCCCCCCCCAAAAAAAAAAAAAAAATTTTTTTTTTAAAAGGGGGGGTTTTTTCCCCCTTTTTTTAAGGGAAAATTTTTTTTTTTTTTTTTTTTCCCGGGGTTTTTTTTTTTTGGGGTTTTTTAAAAAATTTTAATTTTTAAAAAATTTTTTTTTTTTTTTTCCAAAAAAAAATTTTTGGGGGAAAAATTTTTTAAAAAAAATTTTTTAAAAAAAAAAACCTTAATTTTTTTTTTTAAATTTTTTTGTTTTTTTAAAAATTCCCCCCCCTTTTCTTTCCCCCTTTTTTGGGAAATTCCAGGGTTTTTTTTTTGGGGGTTTCCCTTTTTTAAAAAATTTTTTTATTTTTTTTTTAAAAAAAAATTTTTTTTTTTTTAAAAAATTTAACCCAAAAAAACCCCCAAAAAAAAAAAAAAAAAAAACCCCCCCCCGGGCCCCCCCGGGTTTTTTTTTTAAAAAAAATTTTTTAAAAGGGAAAAAACCCCCGGGTTTTTTTTTTTTAAAATTTTTTTTTCCCCCGGGGAAAAAAAAAAAAAAAACCCCGGGGTTCCCCCCCCCCCCCCCAAAATTTCCTTTTAAAAAAAAAAAAACCCCCCCTAAGGGAAAATTGTCTAGGCCGGGGGAAAAAGGGAAGGGGAAAAAAAGGCCCCCTTTTTTTTTTAAAAAAAGGGGGGTTGTTAAAAAGGGGGGGTTTTTTTTTCCCCCCAAAAAAAATTTTTTTTAAAAATTTTTTCCCCAAAAAAAAAAAAAGGGGGGGGGGAAAAAAAAAAAAACCCCCCAAAAAAAAAAACCCCCCCCAAAAAAAAAAAAAAACCCGGGGGGCCCCCAAAAATTTTGGGGCCCCCCGGAAAACCCCCGGGGTTTTTTTAAAAAACCCCCCCCCCCAAAATTTCCCCCAAAAAAAAGGGGGCCCCCCCCAAAAAATTTTCCCCGGGGGCCCCCGGCCCCCCTTTTTTTAAAATTTTTTATTTTTTTTTGGGGGCCCAAAAAAAAAATTTGGGTTTTTTTTGGGGGTTTTTTGGGGTTTGGGGTTTTTTTTTTTTTCCCCCCAAAAGGGGGAAATTTTTAACTTTTTAAGGGAAAAAGGGGGCCCCGGGGGTTTTTTCCCAAAACAAACCCCCCCTTTTTTTCCCCCGGGGGTTTTGGGGGGGGGGGGGGTTTTTTTGGGGGCCCCCCCGGGGGGGGCCCCCCCACCCCCCTTTTTTTTCCCCCATAAAACCCCCCCAAAAAAGGGGGGGGGCCCCAACCCCTTTAAAAAAGGGGAAAAATTCCGGGGGCCCAAAAAATGCCCCGGGGAAAAAAAAGATTTTTGGCATTTTAAAAACCCCTTTTTTTTCCCCCCCCAAAAAACCCCCTTAAAGGGGGGGGGGGGTTTTTTTGGAAGGGGGCCCCCCCCAAAAACCCCTTTTTGGGGGGGCCAAAAAAACCCCCCCCCCTTTTTTTTTTCCCCAAACCTTTTTTTTTCCCCAAAAACCGGGGGGGTTTTTTGGGGGCCCGGTTTTTTTTTAAAAAAAAAAATTTTTCGGCCAAAAAAAAAAAAATTTTTTTGGGGGTTTTTTAAAAGGGGGAAAAATTTTTTTGGAAAAAAAAGGGGGAAAAGGGAATTTTGGGGCCCCCCACATTTAAACCCCCGGGGGGGAAAAACCCCGGGCCCCGGAAAAAGGTTTTCCCCCCCCCCCTTTTTTTTTTGGGGGCCCCCCCAAAGCCCCCCCAAAAAGGAAAACCCCAAAGAAAAAAAAAGGGGTTTTTTAAAAAAAAAGGGGGGAAAAACCCCCCGGGAAAAAAAAAAAAAAAAGGGAAAAACCCCAAAAAAAAAACCCCAAAAAAGGGGGGGAAATTTTTTTTTTTAAAAAAAACCTTTAAAAAAGGGGTTAAAAACCCTTTTAAAAGGGGGGGAAAACCCCAAATTTCCCAATTTTTTTTAAAAAAAAAATTTTTAAATTTTTTAAAAAAAGGGGGGTTTTTTTTTTTTTTTTTTTTTTTAAAAAAAAATTTTAAAAAAAAATTTTTTTTAAAAAAAGGTTTGGGCCGCCCGTTTTTAACAAAAAAATTTTTCCCCCGGGGTTCAATTTTTTTAAAAAAAAACCCTTTAAAAAAAAAAAAACCCCCAAAAAATTTTTTTTAAAAAAAATTTTTTTTAAAAGGGGAAAACCCCCTTTTGGTTTTTTTTTGGGGCCCTTTTTTTTTTTTTTTAAAAAAATTTTAAAAGGGCCTTTTTGGGGGGTTTTTTTTTTTGGGAAAAATTTTAAAAAATTTTAAAAAATTTTTTTTTTTTTTCCCCCCCCCTTTTTTTTTTAAAAAAATTTTTTTTAAAAAAAAAATTTTTTTTTAAAAAAAAAAAAAAGGGGGGAAAAAATTTCCTTTTTTTAAAAGGGGGCCCCCCCCCCCCCAAAAATGGAAAAAAACCCCCCAAAAAAAGGGCCTTTTTCAAAAAAAAAGGGGAACTGGGGAAAAAAAAAAAAAGGGGGGGGCCCCCCCCCAAAAAAAAAAAAAAAAAAATTAAAAAAAAAAACCCCAAAATTCAAAAAAAAAACCGGGGGAAAAAAAAAAAAAATTTTTTTGGGGGGGGGGGGGGGGGAAAAAAAGGGGGGGGGAAAAAAAAAAAAAAAAAAAAGGTTTTTTTTTTTTTTTAAATTTTTTTTTTTAAAAAATTTCTTTTAACCCCCCTTTTTTCCCTTTTTTTCCCCCCCAAAGGTTTTTTAACCAAACCCAAAAAAAAAAATTTTTTTTAAACCCAAAATTTCCCCCCCAAAAAAATTTTCCAAAAGGGGTTTCCGGGGGGAAAGGGGGGGGGGGGGGTTTTTGGGGGTTTTCCCGGGGTCTTCCCCCCCCCCAAAAGGGGAATTTGGGAAAAAAAGGGGGGGTTTTTTTTTTAAAAAAAAATTCCCCCTTTTTTGGGTTCCTTCCCCCCCCCTTTTTTTCCCCCCCGGGGGCCCCAAAAAAAACCCAGGAAAGGGGGCCCCCCGGGGAACTTTTGGGGGTTTTTCCGGGGCCCCCCCCCCCCCCAAAAAAAAAGGGGGGGGGGGGTTTTTTCCCCAAAAAAATTTTTTGGGGGAAAGGCCCCCCCCCCGGGAAAAAAAAGGGGGGGGGTTTTCCGGGGGGGCCCCCCCGGGGGGGGCCCCCCTCCCCCCCCCAAAAAAAATTTTTAAAAAAAAGGGGGGAAATTTTTGGTTTTTGGGTTTGGGGGGAAAAAAAAAAAATTTTTAAAGGTTTTTGGGGGAAAAGGGGGGGGGTTTTTGGGGGATCCCCCCCCCTTTCCGCGGGGGGCCCCCCCCCGGGGGGGGGGGGGTTTTGGGGTTCCCGGGGGGGGGGGAAAAAAAAAATTTTTTTAAAAGGGGTTTCCCCCGCCCCCGGGGAAAAATTTTGGGGAGGGGGGGCCCTTTGGGGCCCCCCCCCTTACCCCCCCCCGGGGGGGGGGGGGGGGGTTACCCTTTTTTCCCCCCCCCCGGGGAAAAAAATTTTTGGGGGGGGGGGGAAAGGGGGCCCCGGTTTTAAAAGGGGGAAAAAGCCCTAAAAAAATTTTTTTTTTAAACCCCCGGGCCCCCGGGGGGGGTTTTAATTCCGGGGAAAACCCTTTTTTTTCCCCCCCCCCCCTTTTTTCCCCCCCCCCCCCCCTTTTTTTTTTTCCCCCAAAAAAATTTTTTGGGGAAATTTTTTTGGGGTTTTTTCCATTGGGTTCCCCCGGTTTGGGCCCCTTTGGGGGGGGGGGGCCCCCCCCCCCAAAAAATTTTTTGGGGGGGGCCCCCTTTTTTCCCCAAGGGGGCCCAACCCGGGGGCCCCAAAAAGGGGAAAAAACCCCAAAAAATTTTCCCCCCAAAAAATTTTTTTGGGGGAAAAGGGGGGGGCCCCCAAAAAAAATTTTTTTTAAAAAAGGGGGGGTTTTCCCCGGAAATTTAAAACCCCCCCCCCCCCGGGGGTTTAAAAAAAAAATTTTTTTGGGGGCGAAAATTTAAATTTTAAAGGGGGGGGGCCCCCTTCCCCCCCCCCCCAAAAAATTTTTTCCCCCCCGGGGGGGGGGGAAAGGGGGGGGGGGTAACCCCCCCCCCCCCCCCCGGGGGGGGGAAAAAGGGGGGGGGCCCCAAGGACCCCCCCCCCCCAAAATTTTTCCCCGGGGACGGGGGCCCCCCTTTTAAAAAAATTTTTTTTTTCCCCCCCCAGGGAACCCAAAAAACCCCCCCAAAGGGGCCCCCCAGGGGAAGGGGGCCCGGCCCCCCAAAAAAACCCCCCCTTTCCCCCCCAAAAACCAAAAAAATTTTTTTTTTTTCCCCCCAACCCCAAAACCCGGGGTTTAAAAAATTTTTCTTTTTTTTAAAAAAGGGGGCGGGAGGGGGGCCCCCCCCGGGGGGGCCCCAAAAAAAAACCCCCCCCCTTTTTTTTCCCGGGGGGCCACCTTTTTTTTCAAAAAATTTTGGGGGGGGGGGCCCCCCCGGGTTTTTCCCCCGGGGGGGGCCCCCCTTTTTGGAAAAACCCCCAACCCCCCCCCGGGGGGCCCGTTTCCGGGGGTTTTTTTTGGGGGCCCCCGGGGGGGGAAAAAAAGGGGGGGGGAAGGAACCCCCCCCCGGGAAAATTTTTCCAATTAAGGCCGGGAAAAAAGGGGGGGTTTTTTAAAAAACCCCTTAAAAAAGGGGAAGGGACGGCCCCCCCAAAAAGGCTGGTCAACCCTTCCCCCGGGGGGGTTTTTTTTGGGGTCCCTTTTTTTTTAAAATTTTTTTTTTTTTGGGGGGCCCCTTTTAAAAACCCCAAAAAAAAGGGGGGGAAATTAAAAAAAAAAAAAAAAATTTTTTTAAAAAAAAGGGGAAAAAACAAAAAAAAAAACCCCAAAAATTGTTTTTTTAAATTTTTTTCCCCAACCCCCCCCTTTTTTTTTCCCCCCCCCCCCCTTTTTTTTTTTTTTCCCCCCCTTTTCCCCCTTTTAAAAAAATTTTTTTTTAAAAAAAAATTTTTTTTTTTTAAAAAAAAAGGGGGAAAAAAAATTTTTAAAATTAAAATTTTTTAAAAAAAAACCCTTTTTTTTTTTTTTTTCCCTTTTTCCCTTTTTTTTAAAAAGGGGGCAGAAAGACTGTTTTTGGGAGTAGGGTGAAACCGTTATGATGAACGGATCCCCCGTCCACAGTTTCCCAAAAGGGTTTTTCATGTGTTTGCCATGTTTTCTTTTGTTTTTTTGGGGGGCCTTCTGATGTGGGGTCCAGCCATATACCCAGGTCGTCGGCGTACTGGTTAGCACTCCTTCCCTGCACACAGTTTCCCACATCATGGACCATGATATTAAACAGTAGTGGTGCGATGACAGATCCCTGAGGAACTCCCATATCTATCTGCTTAGCAGCGGACATGGCCCCCTTCCATCTGACCTGCATCGATCTACCCGTTAAAAACGTATAAGATACTTCTTTGTATAAAGGGGCTAGCATTAGTTATTTGAAAATGTATCATTTAATTTTATTATTTTTATGGGTCCACCTCTGTTAAAGGGACACTTGTCAGGACCTTGGTGGAGAAGGTTAAAATTGAGAAATTTGGTGGCCATAAAATTTTGATAAGATTTTTCTCAAAAGTTAAAATTAACATGAAAAACAGATAAAAACCATCCTAGGATGTTTTTTGGATTTTTGCCCCCCACCCCCCCCTCCCCCCCCCCCCCCCCCCCCCCAATTTTTGTAGTTTTTTTCTCGTCCGTGAACTTTTGATGACATTAATCTTGCAGCATTCTAGAAATAAATGTTGCATTTTTAGAGCTATTTTTAGCTTTCTGTACTATAACAACTTTGATGTTTTAAAGTCACAGGTGTACCACAGACTGCTAATTGTGTTTATTTTTTCCAGCTCATGTTCTGTGTAGATTAAATTTTGAAAGATTATGCCTTTGTGTGACTGGTGTGTATTTAAAGCCGATATGAACTGAAGATGCAAGATGGCTTAAAAATGTACAAAATGTGAAAATCTGTTCATCTCCACACTTTATTTGGTGTTCTGTCAATATAATATAATGAAAATATTTTATAAAAAGAAGAAGAAAGATTGCTTCTCCTTAAATTTGAGCTCCGCAGCCATGTTGCTTTGCTGAAGAGCAGAAAAAAGTTTGACTTATAATGTAATTGACACTTTTGCCATACATACTGTCCTTGTTCATGGCATCACTTTAACACACTACAAAACAGCAGCACTTGTCACATTTTTGCATGTTTCAAACAATGATCAAACATCAATAAATGGGACAGGAAACTGGGTGAAAAACTACTATGGGTGCATTTTTTCCCCATTCCTGTAGATATATAGATAGATAAGATTTAGGGACTTGGCAGTAGGCGTTGCAGCCTTTTTATGTCCCTTCTTAGTGTTGTAATTTTTCAGTTTTGCATTTGCCCCGTTTGGCAGATAGTTGCACACTTGAACCCATGGGATAAAGTAGGTCGCCTTGCTCAGTTGATGCAGGTTTCTGTGTCACAATACCATGGATTAAAAGCAGACTTCAAATCATTTGTCTACAACTGGTGAAAGATGTTAATAGGCCAAACTGTATTTATAACATAAAATAGGCACCATGACAGTGAGTTTGGCTTTTGCATGTGATTTCATGGACATTGTTTTGACCTTGCACTTGCAATAGTGCTGCTTTAAGTGCTGACTTGGTAGTGGTATAGAGTACTGAGTACCTTTCTGTCAGGAAGTGATTCACACGCATGCATTTATTGTACACAGAATGCATTCATTAATAACAATTCCAGGGACAGGGTTTCCTCTATCTCATGCTGAAGGTCTGCTTTGGACTTTGTAGTGAGTAACTGGTGCAGTTCAGTCCTCAGGCCTCTCTATTCTGACCATTACTGCTGAGTTCTTCCATCAGCTGCCTGTTCTTTTGCTGCTCTAGGAGCAGCTGGTATTGCAGGGCGTTTTTTTCCATCACCACCCTACTCCCCTTTTTC
>JABMCL010002628.1:590000-627500 GCA_018857735.1 Alviniconcha marisindica | reverse complement strand
GAGAACAACTACCCTGGGCTACTTTCTCTCATTATGTACAGTCAGTCGAAGGTTTCTGACCGCAAGGGAAGCGCAAGCGAGTCACAGAACAGCGGAGATGTTTCTGACGAAACAAAAACAGACGAATGTGTCGCAGCTGAAAACATTTCACTTCAAAACCGGTTGGATGATCAAATGAACCTCCAAAAATCTCAAGCCAGGTTGATGGGCACAGCCGCAGATCAGTCCAGCTACTGCCATCAATGTGCTGAATCCGGCAAAAAGGGGATACTGCTTGATAGAAAAGAGGATCAAAACTTTCTGACAAATCCCGTCGCTTCTTCTCAAACAAGCACTGATAATTTTTATTGTGCAAGTCGTGATTTCGATCAGAAATGCAGCAACCGTGCTAGCGACTTTCTTGTCTCGTTGTCAAACGACCTGTCAAGACGATAAAACTTGTAAATGTGAAACATCAAAGTATGAAGAGATTGCTGTAAACAGCGAAGGCATGGATCCAGGCTTGTGTGACATGGCCCGACCAGCAGAAGGTGATAATGAGGATTTACGTTTCAAATCACACTTCAGACAAACGCGTCTCCATAGCGCCTGTAATACATGTGATCTGACCGCAGCAGAAACTCTGCTTGAAGAGGAAGGTGACGCCATCAACCAACAGGATCAAAACGGACGAACGCCTCTGCACTGTGCAGCCACCCGTGGCCACATCGTCATTGTCGACCTCTTGTTGCAGAACGGGTCCAAAGTCAACGTCACAGACAATCATGGACAAAGTCCTCTACATCTAGCCTGTTCCAATGGCCATTCTTCTGTCGCTGCCATGTTGCTGAGCCACGGCGCTGTGGTCAACTGCGTGGACGGCAGTGGTGACACGGCTTTGCTCATGGCTGCTCGCAAAGGCTTCTCGTGCACGGTGGCAGTCCTGGTGGGGCGTGGAGCAGCGCTGAACTACAGGGACATAAAGTACGGGAATACCGCGCTTCATCTCGCCGCTGTCTACGGTCAGACTGAAGTCGGCTTGCTGCTCTTACATTCGGGGTCTCGGAGCACGGCGCGCAACCGGCAGGGAGACACCGCCATGGCCCTGGCGGCCTCCGCGCAACGTACAGCTTTTGTCAGGATCTTGGAACGGCGTACGTACTCTGCCGGCAGGGTAGACAAACGGCCTCCCAGCTGTGTCTGCTGGAGAGAGCTTTTCCTGTTATGGCCTGCGCTTGCCTTCATCCTGACATGGGTGTGTGGCCTTTTGTGAACTGCACGCGTGGACGGGAGAAAATTGTTGCTGGCTTTTAAGTTGTGTGAGAACAGTTCATGTGGTTGACCTTCTCGGACTTGTCTTGGTGTGCAAGTAATAACTCACCCAACAGGGTGATGCTGTTCTGTCTATAAACTGATTTAAAAAATAAAAATAATAACACTCACTCACTCAGCCACCTTCTGTAACAACAGGACATTAATGGTGTACTTAGCTATTGTACTACCGTGGTGAATGCTGGTGGTTATTAGGGAGGGGATGACTCAGCAAATGGTGCAGTTGATAATAAGATTACATGTTGAATTCTGATGGTTCTTAGGGACTTGTCTTCACAGCCGGCTAGCTTCCGGAAGGGCTAACGTTGGACTAAAGTGGTCATTAGTATTAACACCGCCCGAGTTAACAGGAATTGACTTCAGTTTTTTGTTGCACATAGCCGCTTCTTTTGGCTGCATTGCAAAGTGCGAGTTTGTACAACTGAAGCAGTTTAGTATGGCACTGTCTGACAGTTTTGCATTGCACTTAGGTTCCTCTCGAAGATCGTCAATATATGTGTAAATATAGGAACTATTGGAACATAGGAAGTTGGGACTAAAACGCTTCCTACTGGTCCGTACTGCATGTGCCACATAGCAATCCTCACTAGTGAACAATGAGCCATAATGTTCAGCTTCTTTCTTTCTTCGTGGTGGAGGCACCCCAGTCATCGGGAAACTGACTCTCTATAGCTAGGTATCAATCAGTTATGACAGTCCATCACCGGTTTCCCCTGAGGATGACGACAAAGCTTTAGGCCTTCATCTCGTCTGTTGCGGGGAGCTTTCACGTTGCTCGTGGATCCTTTTCGGGATTTGCATACAGGTCTGTTCGCGGTGACGGCTAGAGTACTCTGATGACGGTTCAACGGTTGATGCGGCAGCCTTCCTTCTCTCGTCACACAGACTGCACGAGGCGTCTCTCTTGAAGCGGATGCGACGAGTCTCAATAAAAGGTGAGGAGAAAAGAATCAAAAGGTGACGGCTGCCTGTTTTCTGCCGAAATCTTAAAAATAATGGTGCATATGATACTGTGACGGCTGAGCAGCAGCTCAGGGTCGACTGCTCTCCTGCCGAATAAGCCATTCTTACGAACATTCATGAGGGAGGTCACGTCCGGTCACAAGCTATACTGGTTGGGCACGCCGCACGGTATTGACCTGAGGTCCTTCCGCTTAGTAAGCTAGGTCACGGCGGGTCAGGAGATCGAAAGCGAGGTTGAGCACGCACGGTATTGACTGACCCGAGTCCTTAGCCGAGCCGCTAGCTGTCACGGCGGGTCACAGTGACGAGATCGAAAGCGAGGTTGAGCACGCACGGTATTGACCTGAGTCCTTAGCCGAGCCGCTAGCTGTCACGGCGGGTCACAGTGACGAGATCGAAAGCGAGGCTGGACTGTGCAAACTATGGCAATCCCGGCAACCTCGCTTTCGATCTCGACATCCGACTCAAGGCCTATACTAGCTCATTAAGTTAAAAGAAAGACTCCGCCAGTTTCAGTACTGGGCCCACTGAGCTTTCTAGCTCAGTGACTGGACCCGGGCCTCGTTTTCGATAGGGCCGTGACCTCAGTATCTCGGTAATGACAAAGCCGTGATGGTCCCTGAGTCAGTGAACTCAGTGAAACGGACTGAATCACGAATGACAGCGTGGCCCGCCACGGCTCTTCACTAGTGACCACTGTTTGTGTGTGTGTCAGTGTCAGTGTGTGTGTGTGTGTGTGTGTGTGTGTGATTTCAATTATCATTATTTGTGACGCTCTGTATATATTTTTACACATGACTCAACTACCTCGCGGGCCGTATGACAGCCTGCACTGATTAGTCGGCGGGACCGGCCGTGAGGCCTGGGTGGCCGCCGGTAGGTAGGTAGGTAGTGTTGCTTAATGTCCTCAGATGTCAATTGACATATTAGGGACAAGCTGTGACCAATGCCAAAGCATGGTTCAATATAGCTTTACGTCCACGGAAACCAGAAGGCTCGTTAGGACGCCGGACAGCTCAGGACGGCCACCTCGACTCTCACACAGCTCCTCAGTGAACTATGTCAGTGTGGCCGCCGGGTAGGGGCTGTCACACTTGTACTTTATTGGTATGAGTGTCCTTTCGGGTAGTTTCAGCTTGCGATAGTTTACATGTATGCACTGTGTATCCGGCGCTATGAACACGCAAGGTTTTGTGTTTTTTTATTTTTATTTCAGTTATTTTTTATGCGCTATAGTTTCAATTTTCGCCGATTCATGATTCACTGATTCACAGTCACTGAGTCAGTCACAAACACACAACACACTGACGTGCGCGCGCGTGACGTGGGGCAGCTCACCACAAGAGGCATGTCCCCGCCAAAGCACGGTCTCAGCGCTGTTTCAGCGGCGGCGGCCAACCCGGCAATCTCAGGGGTCGCTGGCCCTAGCGTTAACGGAATGGCCCAAAGCCGCGTGTACACGTACACATAAGCCATCGAGGAACCTATTCGACTGTAAGATCGAGTTGTTGTTCGTGGTTGAAGGGAAGTAATTCGTCCAGAATTCACCAACTTCCGGAATTATTTGCACGAGGGTCCGTTGGTCGACTACTCTTTCCTGCTGCTTCTTAGTATCTTACCAACCATGGGAGGAGTTCAGAAGCCTGTGCAGTTTTTCAAGAGCCTCTACTATGATCCTTTCAAATGGTTTGTAAAAGATTATTGTCGTATTGTCAAAGTAGGATTGGTTACCGACTCTTGGAAACCAAGATTTCAGCTTATGAAAGAAACCACCTTGGGTGATGTACTATTTAGAGCTTCTCGTGTCCCTTTGTAACAGTGGGGATGGGACCTTTTTCGGGGATGTTGGCAGCACTGGGTGTAATATAACAGTACTACACACAGACAGTGACGGACAGAGGTATAAATAATTCTAACAGTGTAAGTACGACAGCACACAATGAATAAGCATTCTGGCATTGATTGTCACTGTCAGACAGTCATGCATGAATATATTATTTTGGGGGGTTGGTTATCCATTTGTAATTTTCCTATGTAATTGAGTTTTATTAAGTATTGTTATTTTTTAAATGATACATATATTATTTTGTATATAAATTATGTCATTGTTCATTGTATTCTGTACAGTTGAGTTTTCTACTTTCTTGCAGTGATAGTACTGATTCTACTTTTCTTTCTAAATTGTATGCCATTTCAGTTACCACAAGTGTGCACGTTAAGTCGATCTATGAAAAAGCAAACCACTGAATTTATATAGATTTATATATATACATGTGTCACTTTTTCTTTTCTTTTTTCAGGTCCTTAGTGAAGAGCTTTGCTTTCTTCGCTGTAGCTATCTATGCAGCCCGCGAGATGGCAATTGCAGAAAAGGCAGCTCAGCTGGCACCAGGGACAGCATGACACCACCAACACCCTTAGTCAACAGTCCCTTCATTTCATGAATAATATTGACTGAGTAAGTAAGTAAGTTGGTGTTTTACGCCCAGTCAACTGGTAGTTATATCAGGGCGATAGAGTAAGTGCAGGCAAAAAGTGAGATCCAAACACATATAAAAGGTTTGAAAGAACGCTTATTTATTATGACACAGACACACAATCTGCAAATTTTCAGGGTAATCCCCTTTGTCAAGCTACAGAATGACACTTGAACAACAATTAAATGGTTAAAGTGCTGGAATAATCATCAACATGATCATGGGCATCTAAAGAAAGAAGATGATGAAAAATGCAATGAGAAGCAAAATAACTTTGTTTTTGTTTTTGTTGGTTAAGCTGTTTTCTTTTCCAGTGCTTGGAAGACTGTTGGCATGACACTGACAGTGATGTGTAATAATAGATGTGAGGTAATGAATATTATGTGACAAGACTCAAATGGCACAGAAGAGTAACAGAAAGGTGAGGGGAGGGGTTGAAAGGGGAGAGAGAGTGCTGAGCTTTGGAATGTGGATTCATGGGGGGGGACTTTTTTTTTTTTTAAATTGTTGTGGGGGGGGGTGTCAAAGGAAGGATTCCAGTTCCAAACATCCCAGGTGATAAATGGGAAAGCCAGAGTACCCAGGGGGGAAAAAACATTAGTCGGATGCAGTGAAAACCCTATGATATTAATCTTGATGAGGGTGTCACTGCCATCAAAGCTCAGGAAAACAAAACAACCAAAATAGAATGAAAAAAACAAAAGGAGAGTTATACACACACTATTGCAGTTCTATGGTAGGCTACAGTGAAGGCATCAGAGAGAGTGGGAGGACAAAACAAAATAGGCCTACATATTTAACAGCATATTTACAGCCACATACGGTCTAAATAGATACCAGCCGAGTGACAGCCATTGGAGAAGTTTGGTTTAGTCTTTCATCCATTGCACCTGGTTTTCTGCTGCTGAGTTTATCAATCAAGTGAAATTCCATGTCTTTTTTGTCATTCACTTTCTGTAAAAAGAAGCCAGTCCTTTTACACGAATGTTACGGATGGTGTGGTCAGTGTGGTTGAAGTGATTAGCAACAGGTTTGTCTCTCCGGTGTTTAATGTCCGCAAGGTGTTCTTTGAAGCAGGTGTCAAGGGCATGTCCATTTTCATCAATGTAGAGTTGAGCACATTTGGTGCAGTGAATTACGTATACAGTGTTGTATGTCAGGCAGTTGAACTGCTTCATGATGTTCATCTGGGACTTAGGGCCAGTAATGTTGGTGTTGGTGCAGACGAAAGGACATATTCCACATTTGTGAATTTGAGTTTGACTGGGTCTTAATACTGTAGTCTTACTGAAAGTCCAGTGTTACCCATTGCCTTTAGTTTCAGTAACAGCGTCCCGGTTTCCAGACCCACAGTTTCCCAGCATTATCTAGACCAACTTACTTAAATCAGGATGAAGTCATCAAACCGGCATGTTACAAGCTATATTGGAAAATATTTCCTGCAACTTGATCCAATTGTTCAGTAGACTGACATACATTATAAGCACTGTAGCTGGTTTAATTTGCCTCACATAATTATATGCTCAACACCAGTGTCAGTACTAAGACGATAAATCAAGCCTGGTCTGAAAGAAAGTATAATAAATTTTATGTTTATATATATATATATATATATATATATATATATATATATATATATATATATATATCGTGTGTGTGTGCATGCACTTTTACGGCTGCCAGTAGAGTTGACAGATTATGCTTACAATTAGTTTTCAGTATGTTTTTGCTTTCAAAATTGAAGTACTATCAGTTTTGAATTGGTTTTAATACCCATGCATTTGTAAACACGTTTGATGTGGAATCAACTTTTTACTTTTGTCAAACTGCATCTTCTTTCTTTTTTCCAGATCTTCAGTACAACATTGGAGCTCCTTTCTCTCTATGAGTTCCAGTCATCTACAGTTTATTTTTGTCTCCAGCAAAAGAGCAAGTGTGAATGTTGAGTGCTGTACATTTTGCTGTTCCAGCAGTTGTGATTGATATAAACTAGCTGATTGGTTTGCTTGTTTGTTATTTTGCACAAATAAACATACAGTAGATGTATTTTTCCATGTGTGGAGGTCTTGTTATTTGTATTGGTTTGTGTACTCTGAAAGCAGGGAACTACCTGTATCACCTGAAGGTGAAGCAAATCAAGTTAAAAGGACAAATAATAATAATACATTATTTATGGCACCCCATCTCATAAGAACCAGGGGGCTTTTAATGCAGGCATTTCATCACACACACACATATGATTGCATGCATAAGCGTGTCCCCACACACACTACAAATAGACACATTACTGGTGGTGGGTTGGTAAAAAAGAGGAGGAAAAAACAATCATGACAGTTGACTGCCCGAACCAAGTACATGTATTATATATATATATATATATATATCTAACGGAAGTAAACATGGAGTTGTAGTCAGCCCTCAGTACATTAATGGTCTAACACAGTGACAGACGTACATGAGGGTGCAGCAGCCCATATTGACAATCTGCAACTGAAAGTGCTACTAGATTTAGGTGATTTGTTTTAGTGGCAGTGGTGGTGATTGAATTTGCTGTCGGGCACTATTCGCACATCTTTACCAGGCAAATGGCTACCTCAGGCTCCTATCACTGTATCAGGCTTATTTCAACCACAGTGCACTTCACTCTTCCATGGGGGCCTCATCATTGCAAGTATTTTATCTCTGGGAACTAAAGCCTGA
Organism: Alviniconcha marisindica; assembly: GCA_018857735.1. Taxonomy (NCBI): domain Eukaryota; kingdom Metazoa; phylum Mollusca; class Gastropoda; family Provannidae; genus Alviniconcha; species Alviniconcha marisindica. The sequence continues at coordinate 620,049 of JABMCL010002628.1, read as the reverse complement.
ACATCTTGGGTCACTATGGCTCAATTCCACATTTGTTTGCATTACATTTGTTTATTTTTTTAATAGACTTGTCAAAGGACTGGAAGTGAATTTTTTAATTCAGTTACAAAAAGAGCATTGGATCCAACAGTACCACAGAGTAATGCACTCTTTATTGGTGATCCAGTATATGATCATTACAGCCTAGCAGTACAGACTGATTCACAAACATACACATTCACTCATCATTGCTCACACTGACATTGACACACAGAACTCACAATTTCAGTGTTGTAAAAGCAAATTAAAATTTACTCTTTGCTGTTCATACTGTTACTGACAGACACTTTGAACACAAACTTGCTGCAATAATTACACAACTGTATCGACAACACATAAAACGGCATCAAAATATGATGATGAAGATGAGCTGAATGAATGAAGATGACTGAATGGTTGGAGATGAGATGGCAGAGTGGGGTGATGAGTATGGCAGGTGGTGGTTCAGTCTTTCATTTCTCCCTCTTCATCTTCCTCTTCTACACCTCGAATGTACATGACGTTATTACATCTGCAAAACAGCAATAGCACGTATGTACTATGTCGTTAATTCAAAAATATTACATAAATATAAATAAATGTGATGCTACATCACAGCATATAAAGTTTATCCATCACACGATTGTGGGAAAATTCACACAGGATTACAGCATGCTGAGAATGAGATGCACAGCTTTTGTAATCAAATACACTTACAGTACTAACTTACAAGTTACCGTAGCACTGCCATGCTGAAAAATATTCTTTTCACAACATGAAGCCTCAAATCATGCCAATGCCCTGACAGATTCCATCAAAACTAGAGACCAAAAGACTAATAAAAAATAATACCTATTGACTATTGTTCTTTCTTTTTTGAAATGGAAGATTTTTTCATTTTATTTAAACTTTCAAAGATACAACAACATAATACTTGCCAAAGCTGATGTACCAATAGTAACACTGTAAATGTAATATCCTATATAACATGTACTAACATAGATGAGTAATACTGTAAATATAACAGTCCTATATAACATATACTAACACTGTTGAACTTGAAACAAATGTTTGCTACAGTGTTAGTGTCTAATATTTTCTTCTTTTGATTTTCTAGGAAGTTTTGCATTTTATCAGGACACTTTATTTTATTTTAATACTTGTTCTTACAAATCAAAACATACAATAGGTACATATAATATAACTATGTTGCAGTAGACATTTTGGCACCTGCTATCTTATTTTCCACCATGTTTAATAACTTTTTATAGCAATACGTCATTACATGTGTATTTATGTTGATTTTTTATTTAAATTTTTTTTTAGAGTAATAAATAACAAACCACAATGTAAGTTCTTTGCTCATTTTTATACTCTTCAGCATAAGTTCTTTTAACCCACTGGGCCCCAGACCAACCACTGCCCTTTCTCTTTGAAATCCCATGTGAAGGGAAGTAACTGTGTCAAATGATCCTGGTACACAACCTTAAAAATCTGTAAAAGTATAATAAACACCAAATAAAAGTTTCAGCTCACTTTGTACTTATCCCAGTTTGCAAATACATTGTTCTTGTATATCCAACAGGTTTTTATTTTTTCACTCAAAAATGTCATAAAATTATTTATACAAAAAAACTAAAAACTAAATCAGAAATGTCCACATCTAAATGTCGGGTTTTATTAGGGTGCCTACAGGGTAACCGACTTAGCAAAATTTCCAGTCTGAATCTCCAAAGATGAAGCTCTGTGAGCTTGTTAGGGTGCCCAGGATAAACAATTGAGTTAAATTTGCAGTTCAGATCTCAAAGATTAAGCTCCAACCCCATTGCTCACAGTAACAGTAAGGCTTTTATTTTATTTTCATGCATCTATCGTGTGTCTATCTCGCAACTTTGAAAATTCACAGTGTCTCTCAGACTCCACAGAACTTCGAACAAAGGACATCACCGGAAGTAGTGAACAATAGCAGAAATGAGGCTACAAGTCTCACGATAATCCTGTTCCTATTTGCAAAAGCTGTGATGCCAGCATGGAGCATCTGCTTACCAGCCACTACTGGGTGGTCTGGGGTTGTGCAGTAAGAAAAAAAAGAGCAGGCAATGACAGGCGGTCTGGGGCAAAGTGGGTTAACACATTCTCTACATGTGCATGCTGCTGCACAACCCAGCATTGGTGTTACATGAATTCATTAACTTTACTTGTAAAACAGGTCAGGACATACCTGATGAGAACTTCTCCAAGGTTACCAGCCAGCATACCATCCACATATTCTTCTGTGTTGGCCAACTGAAATCAAAACCATCAAACCTTCCAGTTCCACATTCACTCTTGGCACATGAACAATCACAACAACAAAGATAAATATCTACATCACTAACTGTTTTTTGTCTGATGACAATTACATCACAGTGACAGCATTTTAAAGTTACAACTAATGCCAAGAGAATATTGTTGTACATAGCGTTCCTCAGCTGAACACTCTGGGGGTCACCCAGCATATTATGCAATGGTACATGGAGGACCTCTGAATCTGAGACAGTGATACTGGTAAACCACTTGTTTTATTTTCAGTGTTTGACCTCAAATTTAAAACAGCCTGTCCTTCACCATGCAGACACCCACACCTGGTCCACACTGTAATATTTAATCATGTATGCAGGCATATCTTAACTTAAAACTAAAAGAAAAGAAATGAAGAAGAGTGTGGAATCTGGAACAGTCAAAGGTGTTCGACTGAGTATTCAGGACTCTTCTTCAAGATGGGTAATTTCCCACTATTGTATTATTAGTAATATTAGACTACTGTATTACCAAGTATTAGTACTGTACTTTTGTAGTATACTAGTAATGCTACTATACTAATACAGGGACAGCTCTTGCAAAAAGTATTCATCAGCTCACCGGAAACAGGTTTAAAAACAAATATCACTGGGCTAGGCCACAAACATTTCTGAACACATACCACTTCTTGGTACAATATAAATTATACATAGTCCTTTTGTACAACAGTTAAAACAAAATCAAAGTACTGCTGTGCACACAATACTGTATCAGTGCATGTAACTGCAAGAAAAATATAATCACAATATATAATTATATAAATAGCGAACAGTTACCTGGAGGTTCATGTAACCATCCACAGACACCAAGTAGCCTTTGTATTCCATGCCCCATTTAAGTTTAACCATCACTGGCTTTCCTGTTAGCCCATTCAGGAAGGGCTTGGGGTTCATCGGCAAAGTCTGCAATAAAATTAAAAGTTTAAAACAAAAACAAAACATAATCTGAGTTTCTAGTAATGCACTAGCACTAGCAGTAGTAAATAGTAGTATTCTAATTTCTACTAATGGTAGCACTAAAGTTATTAATGTATTATTAACACCAAATGAAAGACACTAGATTCTTCTTTGCGTTGTCATATTATATAATAAATTAGCATCCTTTTTAACCATTTATGTGTTTGAATCTTCTGTAAAGACTACAGTTAAGTGAACAGCCTTCAGGTTTATGCTACTGCTATTGCTAATCATAAAGTCAGCAATGAAACAAAACACAAACAAGGTTGCTCACAACCTCCACACAATGGAAATAGTGGCCCAAGCAACGGAAGCAGATAAGTTATTTTGCCTTTTTGGTTTTCCACTGTTTTAGATTTTATGCTCGAAGTTTACGCCTCTCGTGCTTGTACTTTTTCTTTTCTTTTCTTTCTAGTATTGTTCAATCACTAGGAGCAGGAGTAGGCCATCGCTGTCTTCCAAGTTACATGACACTATTGACAGTAGCCAGCCCCTACACGAATTGAACACAGATGAGTTTCACATGGTCTGCTCCACCCAGATGATTCTGTTAATGAGAAGTCGGATGTTGTCTGCATGCCTTTAAGGGTTATAAATAGTTATAGTCATGATCTTCGGATAGAAAACACTGCCCATTACTAAAAACCCATGACAAATCTTTCCTCAGTTTCTGGTATGGTCGTGACTGTCATAAAAAGCAAAATCCCAACCGGCTGGCAATGGGCCTTAAGTTAAATGCTTTTTATTATTCCATGTTGGTCTATTTCTGCTTCTGGTAGATCAAAACCAAAACCAACGTCGGGCTTTGCCAACCGGCTTTGTCGATCATCACCAAAACCAAAATACGCGCTGAATTGTACAAATAAGAACATTCGCATGACATCAGTCGGCCCCTTTTTGCGTAACTTAATTTTTAAAATACTTACGGCCATTCTGACTGTTCTGGTATTAGACTTTTTCCAAGCGTAGACAGTCCAAAACCAAGCGGCAAGCTCCACCGGAAAACGTGCTAAGTACGTTGTGCGCATGCGTTTTGGGATACTTTGTTCCACATTTTGTATCTTTTTTCTTGTCCTTTTTCTTTTTAGTTCTGGTGCATTTGAAAGTATTTTATTAGAAATCTTACGAATTTTATTTGGTCACTTCTTAGGGGGTGTAAATTGCTTTAAACGTTTTTCTTCATTATTACCGGGCTATACCGATCGATATTTTTAATGACCAACATGTCAGCCTCCTGAGGACGATATCTAACTGTTGGTGTTGAATGTTGACAACAATTTCAGTCTGATACTTCTAATATGGGAGTGACGTGGTATGTGTAACTGCTTCTTTGTAAAAAATAAATAAATAACCAAAGCAAGAGATGGATCGTTTTTTCGTCTAGAGACTTAAACCTATTTTTGAAGAAACTAGATAATCTAGAGCTACTGCAGTACTGAAAAGAGATTTGGGGGGAATGAATTTTCATTATTTCTCAGCATTATTATTTTTAATTTTAATTATTTGCCGGCTAATTTTTATCCAACAAATTACCAGTTATAAGTGGGCTTAAAATAACGGGGTTAATGCAATAGATCACCCGAGATTCAATTATATAAACACCACAGATTGACAGATTTAAAAAAGAAAAACTCGTTGACAAAGATGACAGTGAACTGAATGTATTTCTTCTGTGACCTGTCCACAAAAGTAAAACTAAGAGCTTCTGGCATACTCTCTGTACTATTGTCTATTCTTACAGTACTTTTAGACACTTTTTGTTTGTTTGTTTGTTTTTGCTGTGGATCATTGTGTTCTTTTCACCAGTTCCATGCATTCATGAAGTCATTTTCACAAGGCTGACTAGGTAAGTAGGTTGTTGAAAAATAACGCTCTGGAGTAAGGTGACATGGGTTTTCACCAGTGTTTTGCTGCTTTGTCTCCTTTGACCTTTGCAATATTAATGATTAATCATGCAAAATGTCACCCTGATATAACCGCACTGGTTGACTGGGCGTAAAACACCAATTTAGATGCAGAATGATTCAATGAAAGAATTATTCATGGACACTTTCCAACCTGTTCAACACACTTTTTTTATCAGTTTATTTATTGGTAATGGTATATATGATTATATTAATGTTTCTATTTAAGAAAAAAAGTGTTTCACTTTCAGTCTGCCATAATTTTGTACACAAAGGAGGTGGTAAAGAGTTTTAAAAACATTGAACCCATGTGATTGTGATGTAGCTGTCCTGCTTCTCCTTCTTCTGTTAATGTTATGCACTCAAAGTCAAAGTCTACATTAGTGTAGTTAATTATAATACTAAATTACTATAGTGCTTTATAATAATGCTATAATAATTAATATACATGGAATTAAACTGGCTGATTACTGTTACTCAGTCTTAGTATTGGATCTTTAGGTAATGTTAGTATTGGACCTTTAGGTAATGTTATTACTTTTCCTAATGGTTCTCCACAATTTTGCTCAAGGACTGAACTTCTGAAGTAGATGTGTTAGAATCCAAACCCACAATTAATAATTATTATGGTATTAACTATTATTTAATGTTATTCAATATTGTCAAGCAGTCTTGGATTTGGATTTGAACCAGCTCTGGACCAGTGGTTCACCTCTGATCACTGATGTACACCCCAGTACAGCGTAGCAGTGCAGGCATCAGTATTAGTTCTATAACTGAATGTAGTTTGCCTCATATGCAGCAGACGTGCAGACACAGTGATACTGATACTAGTTACTACACACTAATACAGTAATAGTAATTCTAATTATACTGATAGCTGTTGCTTTTTGTGTTGTTGCAGCGTGTACTCCTACCCGGTGGCAGAGGGGAAGAGTGGTCAGTCGGTGGTGGAGATGCTGCAGCGGCAGATTGAGCTCCTTGGGGCGGTCAAGGCTGGACACTTCTGCGTGGATTGCGACACCTTCCAGTCTATTTTGCAGAGCAGCATCAATGGTTTGTGTCACTAACTATTCACCAATAACCAGACATGCACACAGGCATGCGGAAGTGTGTAAATCAGAGCACATGTGTGCACCCTAGAATTGTAAACACAGGGGGATAGCTCAGTGGTTAGAGTGCTGGACTCATGATTCAAAGGTTCCAGGTTCGAGTCCCCGCAGAATCAGCAGGAGAATTTTCATCTCCGGGGTCAGCTTTCTGTGCTGACTCATTTCAGTATGTTCCACCCCCTTGTTGCTGCAGTAGCACGTAAAATATCCTGGTCATTCTGCCAGAAGTGCAGTGGCAGGTTACAGCTAAACACACGTGTAACCTACCTATGTGGCTTTGAATGAAGTGACACTAAACTGTCACATGGTTGTGTGGTGTACACCAAACTTGCACTGAGACAGCAGCAGTTTCACATGGCACCAGCCATGCAACAACCAAATAGCACAGTCAGTACACCACTTTAGTGGATATTAAATAATATGCTATCAAAAGGCTGCAGTCACTCATTTAGAATCACATGCGACATGAGCACAGTGTCAGTGAGTGAGTCTGTTTGAGAGCAGAGAACAGCACCATATAAAAGCAATCAAACAAATTAATAAAATTATTCAGAGTTCAGGAGCTGTGTGAAAGTCGAGGTGACCATCCTGGGCTTTCCATCTTAATGAGCCTTACAGTTTCAGTGGACGTAAAGCAACATTGAACCATGCTTCAGCATTGGTCACAGTTTGTCCCGAATATGTCAACTGACATCCGAGGACATGAAGCTCTACATCATCATCATCAAATAAAATTAATAGAATTACGAAACATATTGATTGGGTCATTTATTCATTGATGTTTTTAATTTGTCCTGATAGCGATAGTGATACATTGCCCTCAACTCCCTTTTGAAATGATAAATTACAAGTTGTCTTTTGCTGACCCCCAGCCCAGCCCAAGACAGTCTACATCTTGCACAACAGTGAGCAGCCAGCCTCCTGTTTCGCCATCACCGACACGGGCCTGTGCCTGACAGCGGACACACTGTTTGACGGCCTGATGAACAAACTCAAAAACTATTACCAGCAGCGCAAGAATGCCAAGATGGAAGCCAAAGGGCAGCGTTACGAGCTGGGAGATTTCATCCTCAAAGTGGGCTCCGCCTCCCTTGCCGGCAGTTTTAAGGGTATCATCGTGGAGGTAGGTTAGGCATGGCCTTGGGGGGATAGGTGGGCATTTGGGGAGGGAGGGGAGGGGGGAGGTATGTTCAGCCACCCTCTCTCTCTTCCCTTCTTCCCCCGCCCCCCATCCCCATCTTTCTCATCTCCCCCCCTCTCTCTCTTCCCCCCTCTCTGTCTCTCTCTGTCTCACACACTGTCTGTCTGTTTCTGTATGTCTCTCTTTGTCTCCTCCCCCACCCCCTCCCCCCACTTTCAATGACATATTTTCGTGTGTGAAAACAGCATATAAACCTGCATGTTCCATGACCAGAAGTGAAACAGATTAAAACACAACGCAAAGTCGGCAGCACTCAACAGTTTGACTTTGGGTGGGGCACTGCAGCTAACAGTCACAGCGCTTAGCAGTTGCTCATTAATTTCTCTCAACAGTCACATGATTCTCAACTGGTGTGGCCCAGGTCATCAGACTGTAGTCAGTGTCAAGAGGATGTACCGCTGGTGGAGTTTGTATGTACACACATGCCAGGTGAGAGTTACCGAAGGCGACTCAGATCTTCGTTGCTGCGCTTGCGTAGCGCTAATTAACTCCCCCCTGAGTTGATTCTGTAGTGTCAAGTGCTTCAGAGTTTGAGTGGTGCTTTAGTTTGCTGACTGGGGGGCGTGATTTTCCGTCAGCTTATTACAGTATTGTAATGTTGTGTGCTGATATTAGCGCTGCTTTGCTGCCCAGGTGGAGTACTGCCCCTGCATGGTGGCCGTGGACTGCTGGGGGCTGATGAAGGAGCTGCTGCAGTCGGTGGTGGGCAGCGTGGCCGACACCCCCCCACCTGTGCTGAAGAACAAGCAGGATGAGCTCTACTCCCCCTCCATCACCATGTCGCAGTACCTCGACATCTTCAACAACTTCCGCAAACTGGCTGCCGCCAATCAGATCGGGAGATGAGACGAGGACATGGCCGCACTGGCCGACTCTTAGCTCTCAGAGACCTTTGCCGGAATGTGAGCGACTTGTGTAGGTGCTTGCGGACAGCCACCGGCTGGAACTGGAAGAAATATCTTCACGGCAGGCACTTGAACAGAGAGTTTGCATTTTTGCTAGTTTTGAAATGCCTTGACTGCAGCACTGTAAAGTGTTTGCAAAGAAAGTACTTTCTGTGTGTGTGTGCCCGTGTGGGTGAGAGAGATAGTGTGGGTGTGGTGGGGGACGGGGGGGTGGGTGGGTAAGGGGGTTTGTTTGTTTTACAAGGTATATCCACAACAGTTTGGAAGAATCAACAAGCATGTGTGTGTGTGAGTGTGTGTGTATGTGTGTGTGTGTGACTTAAACAGGCTCTAGTGCTCGAAAGACATCGCACGAACACAACAACACAGACTTGAATTGTCTGCTGTAACTCTCACCTGGCATGCAGGTAAATATAAGGTACATAAACTCCACCAGAGGTGTGTCCTCAAAGGTACATCAGTTTGGCTAGTTTTAAAGATGTTGGTTACAGCTGATTCTGACAACAAAATGGACTCACAGCAACAGGTTGTTTTAGGCAGCATTATCAAAAAAGGTTGTCTGTTCAGCTGTGCATACTTGAATAAGGCAGGGACTGCTTATGGAATATTTGAAACTGAGATTAATTTATTTCATGGAGTTCTTTGTTGCTTTGTGTTCAAATGTTCCCTGACGATGGAAAGATTTTAGCTGGATAGGCTACGGGAGTCATGAAAATTGCCTCTCTTTAGCAGTAAAGTCACAAACATGGGCGAGACATCGAGTATGTGTGTGTGGTGGAATAGGTTAAGGGAGGTAATGAATATTGCCTACCTTTAGCCATATAGTTACCACAAACCAATGTTTCTGTGCAAGGTACCAAGTATGTGTATGATACTGTTGTATCTGGTTCACAAGAAAATAAAAACTGTTGCCTGAACATTTATTGTACATGTTTTTTTGTGCCCCCACACACAACACACACACAAATGTATCTAAGGATTTACCTACTGAGAACTGCTGTTGACTTTAACGTTGTTTTATTATAGGCTAACACTTGATTTTCAAACAAGAAAGAGAAAAAATGGGGGGGGGGGGGGGAATTAGGAATGTGCAGGGAGACAGAGAAGAGATAAGAGAATTGTTTTGGTTATGGTTTGGTCACAATGCTGTTTACAACACCCAAGCAAAATTTTCAGTTTACTGAAGTATCTGTTTCTCTTTATGATGTAATGTTTGTTTATTTTGGATGTTGCAATACCTTAGGAAGTGGCACAGACTTGTATGAAGCATATTTACACTGCAAAAATTAATATTCAGTGTTTTATGACATCCAGGTGGTAATAACCGTAAGTATAAACTATAGTTTAAAACTGTTCATTGAAAACACACAGTTCCACTTTGTGTGCCAATAATCTCTTTTCTTTTCATAGTCTGATACTCATAGTATACCATTGGGAAAATTATAATGGAGTGAACTAATCAGACTAGTTCATTAACTGAAAACAGACAGTTCCATTTTGTGTGCCAGTAATCCATATTTTCTTTTGATACTCTGATACAGTGATAGTATACCACTGGGAAAATTATAACACAGACTGAACAAATTGGACTAATTTGTTAACTTGATTTTTTTAACTTCCTTGTTTTTCTGTCGCTTCAAGATTACTTTTTGACTCACATCTGAAACAGAACGAGGCCCAGAGCACTCATGCAGAATCAACCCGCAAGCGAGTTAATTAGCACTCGAAATACCTAACACAAATACAGCAACAAAGACCTGAGTCGCCTACAGTACCTCTCACCTGACATGCATCTAAATACAAGGTTCTATGCACGATTTGTTTTTGCTAGCCATGTTCTAAACTACTGTACCTTTGAGGATGTACCTCTGGTGGATTTACTTACCTTGTATTTACATGCATGCCAGGTTTGAGTTACCATAGGCAACTCAGGTCTTTGTTGTTGTGTTTGTGTTGCGTATTTCAAGCGCTAATTAATTCCCTTGCATGATGATTCTACTTTTTGACTTGCATGGAAATCCAAACACTTTTAACCCAGCTTCTTTTCTAAGTAATATTCATTCAGTTGCAGCAAGATTTTCAAACTTTTGCTGCATGATTAGGATTTTTGTGGCGTTTATTAATCCATACAAGATTTTGGTAGCGCTATTTAGTTTTCTAGTAGTACCAGAAGGGGAAGAAAAAACAAATCTTGGCTCATGTTTAAATCAAACTCACTGCAAAATTTTGCCAATCCATTGCCCTCTTTGAATTTTTTGTGTATTGGTGTACATATTTGTTCATGTGCTCTGGTCTTTAATGTCCGAGTCTAGGAGTTGTGTGAAAGTCAAAGTGGCCGTCCTGGGCTTTCCGTCCTAATGAGCCTTACAGTTTCTGTGGACGTAAAGCAACATTGAACCATGCTTCGGCATTGGTCACAGTTTGTCCCTAATATGTCAACCAACATCCAAGGATGTGAAGCTCTACATCATCATCATCATCATTTTTAATGTCTAGGTTTTTACTGCAAGTCACCTCACTCTAAAATAAATATTGTAGGTTTACTGGCATTTTGTTGTTTTTGTTTTTATGTGTTACAAGATTCTTTGCACTCTTGTTCACTAAAATACTTTTCATTAGAAAATGTCTTTTGTGTGCTGTGAAAAAGTCTTCTGTGATGTACATTGATCACTGGTGCATATGTGTTATGTTGTATATCATAATTGTCAAAAAGGAAAGTGAATAAAGACTAAAAACTAAAGTATTAAAAATGATGGAGTCAGCAATAAGGTGGGTAATGTAACAAGTTGAATAATGTGTACACGTACACGCACTCACAAACACATGCACGCACACACACACGCATCCACATAGACACTTTTCCAAATCAATACCATGTAGCCATTTTATTTTCATGATTGCTGTTTTGCCTACAAGAGATGATGACACGATGATGAAATGTACAATGCTATGAATGGCATGTGATCCAACAAACTAAAAACAAACATTCAGGACAACAAAACAGACATAACATGAACTGCATTGGCATTGTAGCACAGTTCATTTACAATTATAACAGTAAAAGTAATAATAGCTGACTTGTCTAATGCAAAAAAAAAAAAAAAAAGCATCAGAAGTAATATGAACAAACCATTTATCAAATATTTGCATAACGCAGAACCTTCTAAATGGGGGGGGGGGATGGGGGAGGGGGGGAAATTCCAGCTAAAGTTGAAAGGAACACCAAAATAAAATTGTGTGTTGTGCACTCTAAAAGCTCTTCTTAAGCAAGGAGGAGGCAGAGACAAGGGAGACAACTGGCGTTTACTGCTGTTTGCCCAGTACATTGAAACTATTCAACACTGCATTTCCGTTGGTTTCATTGTTTTTTTGTTTTGTTTAGTTGTGAGTTGTTGATTGTTTTTTTTGGGGGGGGTTTGTTTTGTTTCATTGGTTGTGTGTGTGAGTGTATGCCTGCCCCCCCCCCCCCCTCTCTCTCTCTCTCTTTTTGTTGTTGTTAGTTTGTTTTTGATTCTGTAAGGCTTTTGTTCTCACACTAAAGACAAGGACAACACAATCAAAAGACAGGTTTGTCCAATTTTATATCATTTTTCCATTTACAAGAAATGTCTTCTTTTTTGCTTGTAAATGGCAATTTTATGCTGAAACTGCACTGCTGCGTCTTGTCCTGATAAAAAAAAGAGTGTTAACTTTTAACCTTTTGTGTATTTAGACTTTCTTTTTCTTTCCAGTGCTGACACAGATATAGTTCTGTTTTAGATTTTACTGCAACTGCGAGGCTATAGTATTTCAAGAAAAAATAATATCTTCTGCACTTTTCTTACGAGTAGAAGGAAGATTAATGATTTTATCTGAAATTCAAACTATTTTGATGATTTTTGTTTGTGGGTGTTCCATTAATCCCATTAAACCCATTTGATTGTGGAAGCTGGTCTATCCCTCCCTACTTTGGACACTGCACAGGTGTATGCAGCTTTACCTAATGGACTATGCCTTAATATTCCACTCCTTAAAGATATACATGTAATTGTATAAAGACCACTCCTTAAAGATATACATGTAATTGTATAAAGACCACTCCTTAAAGATATACATGTATAAAGACACAAGGTTTCCTGTATTTCATATAAGTTTGTGTGATTTAGCAGAAGGGCAGTAGATACATATTTCCAAAATCTGATTTGTTATTTGTGAAAAAAAGACAGATATCAATAGACACCCACTTCATCAGATTTAATATACAGTGACTTCTACAGCACCCTTTTTTTTTTTTTTTTAAATTCATGTGTTCAGAATTTTACAATCTTTAAAACTTGTAATACAGATACAAAACAAGACATTTCCTACAATTGTGAACAGTAAGAAATATAACTTGCTTAGCATCTCAAGTGTTATCACAAATTCTTGCTTGAAGGGAACTTCGCAAAAAGCACCAGCATAGAACAATGAAGTACACAGCATTCTGCTAGTCAGAGACTCTCAGTCTTCTTGGTACATAAAAATAACTAAACAATAAAAAATAAAAACAATTGTGCAAACGACATTTACATTTTTATTGTATTTATTTTTTTACTGTGCACTGACGAGAGCTTCATGTTGATTTTTTTTTTTTTTTAATGATCTGATATGAACATGACTTAAAACGGCTGATTTGCCAACTTTTCTTTACTGCCATATTGTCTAGAACCTGGGGGGGGGGAGGGGGGGGGCTAGTCCCTGTGGCCTAACATTTAAGTGAAACGCATTTTGATTCACAGTTCACAATGCTTTGTATTGTTAGAGGACTGAGAAAACGCTAAAAGCAGGCATCAAGAACATTGTGCACGATGCTTCTGGCACAGTATACCCGACAATAGCATATTCTGTTCAGTGTGTCAATTGACAAGCAGCTCTTTCCTCTCTTTTATTTCTTTTTTTTTAATCATATACATACTTGCACTGTGTTCTACATGTACACTGACCTATTTATATCATTCTGATTCTGGATAATTGGGCGTGAACTGGATTGATACTAACTCACTGAGTACAAGGGTATGCGTCCGATGAAAAAGGCTGACAACAGCAAAAACACGAGACAATGAATGAACAAAATAAACAAGCCTTCTAAAAATGAAATATAAATGTGAAACTCAACACCATGAGAAAAAGACAGGGGGGGGGGGGGGGGGGGGTCAGCTGTTAAGGCAGATCATCACAACACAGATGTGTTCAAAAACAGAAACGGAAGTCAGGGCCATGTATGAACGAACAAACCAGTCTCAGGTATCAGCATGCTTGGCTGTAGGCGGCAACTGAATTACCTCGCGCTCCATCTGCATGGCTGCCATCTCCCTCTCACCGTCTGCAACCGCACCTGGCGGCACCCAGACCCAGCACACACACACATCGCAGCAGGAAGTGCAAAAGCTTCACAACTCCAGTGCACCAAGCATAAAACAGTCTACAAAAGTCCTTCGGAGGAGACCATAGGATAAACCAAGCCACCCCCCTGCCCCCTCTCCTTCCCCTCCATGTGCATATGCATGAAGAAAGATCCTGTACGCGTGTTAAAGATCCGGTAGCCCACGTCAGAGTGTGGTGGATTACAGAAACGCTGAAACAACCCAGCATGTACGAAATAGCGTCAGTGTTCATCATGTTGAAATTAGACTTTGATGATTGATGATCGCTTATATAGCGCTATTCTCCGCTCTCTTGAGCAGACGCACTACGCTCGCATGTAATTCTACGTGAGTGACTAGCTTTTTATACCGCGTTTTTTTTAATATCCACTGAAGTGGTGTACTTACAGCGCTGGCATGGCTGGTGCCACATGAAACTGCTGCCGTCTCGGCGCAAGGTCTGTGTACACCATACAACCATGCTCCATGTCACTTCATGCAAAGCCACGCTATACGGAAGAGGACGATGAAGCAGCAATGCTGCAAAATACCTCTCCAAGCTTCTGCCTGCCTAAGTAGAAAACTGCTGATTCATTTACTGTTAGATCTTTTCATTAACTTTACCGGTAATGAATAATTCAGCATCCTTTCGGCTTGGCAAGGGTAATAGGATCGGGGGTTCCTTGCTGTGCCTAATGTTTTCCTGTCTTCCAACAATAAAGCGACAAACAAACTGTTCCACCGTTACTTTTTTTCCAATATTCAAGTACTGCAGCTGTGATTTACTCTGTTTAAGGCCTTCTTTCTTGAGGGACAAAGTCAGATTTACTGTTTAACGTCTTCCAGATCTAAATACGATGTCTCAACAATTAATTGCTTTTTTGGTGCTTTTCCCCCCTTCTTTTTCTTCTTCTTCTACACTTCAACCTAAAAAAAAAATCATTATTTTTTCATGCGATTAAATGTAGCTACTGCACACCTGATGCCAGCTGGAACTGCACCACTGACGGGGCAATGCAGATGGTACGTTCAGTGCACTCACCACTAACACGGCATCACAAAGATCCACAAGAGAGGTCTTTCAATGCAGTTCATGCGCAAATCTGCAGCCTGCTACCCACACATGCAGGTATGTGAGTGAATACACCAAGACCCTCAACCCGCCCCGCCTCACCCACCCCGTGACTAAGCCTTCACAGTCTTTGCAGGGAGCAGGCTTAGTTCCCAGATGCAGACATTACAGCTTCACAGCTCCAGTATTTCAAGTGTCACAGCTGCACAGTCTGAAGCTTCGCAGCTGCAGAACTTGAAACTTCACAACCCAAGTGCACCAAGCATAATAGGGTCTTCTGCCTTGCTGCAGAGTTTGAAGCTTCACAGCTGCAGTATTTGAAGCTTCACAGTTGCAGTTTGAAATGTCCCAGCTGCAGAATTTGAAGCTTTACAGCTGCAGAATTTGAAGCTTCACAACTCCAGTGCACCAAGTGCAGTAAGGTCTGCTACCTCTTTGACTGTGGTACAGACTTTGAACCATGTCAGAAACCACATCCACACATACACATGGAGAACAAATTTATGAAGGGTTGACTGCCAGAACTTTATATCTTTTACAGAAATAAGGTTAAGAACAGACACGCTGGGTTCTGGCAACCAACCCTCGGATGATATGGGAGCTGTGTTTAGCACGGACTGAGCTCACACGTTTGAACCACCACAAACGAACAGGAGTAGCCTAAGCCAAAGGTTGTACAGCCCAAAGCAAGCATGGTCCTTGCCTAAGTCTGCAAGTCAGGAATGCTCTTGGTTTTTCCCTGACTTCATCTTCTTTGCCAAACAATGTTCAGCAACAGACACACTTCGCCTCATCTTACATAAAAGATGTCTTTAAAACACTTTTTAGACCAGCAATGACATAGAAATAGAGACATGAAACTAATTACCAGTAATAGGAATAATTATGGGATGAGGGGGGGGGGGGTGGAGATGGGGAGTTAACTTCCAACAGGAAAAAGAAAGAAGAAGATGTGGGATGCCCAGACAGTTGAAAGCTTGTTCCACAAAATTCACATCCAATTTGCTTCTCCCCACTTCTTCTTCCAGTCAGAGTTCCCAACAATGACAGACACTCGCAGCACACATGTCTTACTGGAATGGTGAGTTGTTTTGTTTTGTTTTCTCATCTTCAATTCCACAGCTAAGATAAACTGAAGGAGACACGCATGTTAAAGTTATACAAGAGTAACCTTTTCCTCAATTTCAATTTCGCAAACTTAACTAAAAGAGACATGTACCGACAATACAAGAGTGACCTTTTTTGCTCAGTTTCGATTCCACAGCTTAAACTAAAGGAGATACACATGTTAAAATAATACAAGAGTGACCTTTTACTCAATTTCAATTCCACAACTTAACAAGACATGTACCAATAATAATATG
This sequence comes from Alviniconcha marisindica, assembly GCA_018857735.1. Classification (NCBI taxonomy): domain Eukaryota; kingdom Metazoa; phylum Mollusca; class Gastropoda; family Provannidae; genus Alviniconcha; species Alviniconcha marisindica. The sequence continues at coordinate 603,796 of JABMCL010002628.1, read as the reverse complement.
CAAGTGAACTTTTGAAGACAAACACAATATCTAAGTATTTATACACCATTTTTTTTAAAGCTTTCTTTGACATAACACACTGTTCTAATTATATCAGTATCGAACAAACAAACAAACAAAAAAGAAAGTAAACAACAATACCAAAAATAAAAACATCAGTTTCAAATTATTCACTCTAAATCTTTCAGGTTTCTTATAAATCTGTAGGTTGAGTCTATGGAAAATTGTGTATTACATGCTAAAAATAAAGAACTTATTAATGCACTAATTGCAGAGACTTGTACGATTAATAAATGCTGACAGAAAATTGAAAAGTGTTCATTACAAAACAGTAAGAACTGTGAACAGCTTGTCTTCCTAAGCATTCACATACATTTAAATATGGTGAACAGTTTAGTTTGTCCGCTACTTCAAAACAAAAGTTCTCTGTCGACATTTCTGTTTGTAGATTCAGATTTACACATACACACACATGCACTCACTCACTCTAAAATAAAGTTTATTCTCTCTCTCTACATTTCTGTTTGAAGATTCAGATTTACACATACACACACATGCACTCACTCACTCTAAAATAAAGTTTATTCTCTCTCTCTCTCTCTCTCTCTCTCTCTCTCTCTCTCTCTCTCTCTCTCTCTCTCTTTTAAATTTAGCATAAATTGGCTACCGATGCACAAATAAATTTCCAGACAAAAGTAACCGCAGACTATGATTGTTTAAAAAGAAAAAAACTGTTCGGTAAGACTGATACAATTATAGGTTGCTTTATTTCCAAGATACATAGCCGCATTATAATCAATAAGTTACTGTCACTCTGTACAATATATACTGTAATAATATATAGTTACCATCAGTCAAAATGTGGGACCAGACTTCAGAAGGAAATAATCATGCAGTAGAAAGAAAAAAAACGGAAAGAAAAAAGACAAAAATATGTGAAGCAGGAGTGGAAAAAAGGAAGAAGATCCTACCCAGAGTGGAAAAAAGGTAGAAGATCCTACCCAGAGTGGAAAAAAGGAAGAAGATCCTATCCAATTTGGTACAAGGGTCATGGGACATGGAAGACACAATGAGTGACTCACCCTGCTTAGCCCAGGAATGACTCAAACACAGCTTGAGGGGTGTGTGCTCAGTGTGGATGCTCAAAACTTTTTTCGGGACAACTCAAAATGACAACAACTAGAGCTGAAGCTGAGAGGTCTGGGGGAGTTGGTTTTGTTCTTGTTCTTGTTTGGTGGTGTTGTTGTTGTTGTTGTTTTTTCGCTTTTTTTTTTTTTTTGGGGTGGGGGGTGCATGTAGAACTGCAACTGATATATATGTAGAACTACAGTATTTGAGCACTACAGTATTACAGCAACAAAACCACACACAAAAAGGAAACAAAGAAAAACAACAACAAAAAGATATTTAGAACAGCATCAATACAAATAAAAGCAAACGTTTCTAAACACTGACGACAATCATGAAGACTAAACATCTCGCAAACAAAACGTCTGTACAAAGTGAGAGTAACTGGAGGTTTGTTCCGCATCTGAGACCAGAGGTACAAAAATAAAGAGAAAGAGCTTTCTCTGTAACTTCACAGTTCAGCCGATTCTTACAATTCCCACATCCCAGTCCTGGTATGCACTCAAGCACCATAGCAAAATATAGATGTGTATAGCACTACTGAACCAGAACATATATTGTCGGTAAAACAGCCACACAATAAACAAACAGCGCTATAAAAAGACTGTTAGTCCGGACAAATAAAAAGGTACACTATTAGAAAGAAAACAGAAGAAAAAAAAATCCAAAAAAAAGAAAAGAAAGAAACAAAAGAAATGGTAATTGGATAACAACACCTTACATGCTTCCCAAATCCAGCTACATGTCTGAAGATGATGGACAAAACTTGGCAACTTGATGTTTTACACCCAGTCAACCAGTACACTGATATCAGGGTGAATAATAGACAAACACTGGCAAACCAAAATGGATGTCTGAAGAAAACAAATACGTGAAAGATGGTTCTGGAAACGGATCTAATACAAGATGTTAAGCTGTCATGTAGACCTTAGCAATGACACACACAAAATGTCTGTGATCTATCCATCCCTCAAGACACTATATATATATATATATATATACTGCATCAGTGCATGGCCTCCAAAAGAGCTGAGATGATCGGTGATATAGCACTGACACAGGTGATAGGACAAGCCAATACAGTACTCACACAGGGTCTCAATTTTTGATAAAAGACAGTAGCCAACCTCGAGAAACACACACACGCACGCACACACACACACATATGCAAACACACACACACACACACATATGCAAAAACACACACACACACATGCACACATGCACACACGCATATACAAATACACACACACACACACATACACACACAACACACACACACACACACACACACACACACACACACACACACACACACACACACACACTACAACCTTTCTACAATACACATATAAAACTTCCCGGCCACGGACTTGGAAAGAAACCAAAATTTAACAGCAAGTCATGATTAGGCATTGTGCTAAAACAACAAATAACCAAATTCTTCATACCATTTCTTCCAAGCAATGTGTATCCCACATCAAAAGCACTAAGTACTACGCTGTACAAGTAATCAGGATATTTCTTTGTTCCAAATCTGGCTCAGCAAGGAGACTGTCAGTTATTAACTTTTTAAGAACATGAAAGTGGCTCGCTCAGAGCTCCCTTTTGTTGGAGGGAGGGATCGGGGAGTTGGGGGGTGGGGGGGGAGGGGGTGGGGGGGGCACGAAGCGACCCACACACTCTTACGCATCTCGGGACAGTATAATATTGATAAACATTTAAGTAAAATCGATGAATTTCTGACAAATATCCCCTGCCCCCAACCCACAGAAAAATAATCAAATGAACAGCAATGTCCGCTGACAGAAAAAGAACACAATTCTGAAGGGGAAAAAACAAACAGAAAAAACACACACCCAGATACACAGTTTCAAATCAAATTCCTAAAAGAACCCGCCCCCACTGAAAAATACAACTGAAAAAAAACACGCAAAAAACACACACACCACCAAACGTTGCTTTTGTGACAGTGTTCATCCCGACATGTGAAGAATCTTAGCACGTCTATCGTTCTTCTTTCTTTCACCCTGCTCCATTTTCCTGCTGCAGCCAACAGTTTACCAGTAGTGACAAAGTGAGGCACTCAGGCATTTTTTGCACGTACACCAGTTTGTTTCTGCTCGTCCTAGGTACTCCATTTTCTCAGACACATTTGACCCATGCTCTCGAAGCAAATGTGGAAGGATGTTGTTGTCTCTTCATCGGCACTTGCTCAATGCTTGACAGCCACTGACCAAAGATCAGGACAGCGAGCAGGGCCAGAGTCTAACACGCTCTTACTTATTAGCACACTTGAAACTGGGTTTGTGCTGTAACTGTAATACAACTAAAGGGAGATCATGCTGTCTCTTCACCACCTTCAAACAACGATGCTAACAGCCACTGCCAAAGAGCAGGGCAGTGAATGAGTTGGATCAGCGTGCATCACATTTTTGCCTTATTTAAACATTTGAAATCGGGCTTGCGCTATAGCTCCAGTACAACTAAAGGGAGACCACTAACACAGCTAGCTCTTCGCGTGCCAGCAAAAGGACTCTCCATTGGGGTGCCCAGACTGACGTATTACCTCCACAGCACCCACTGTTAAAAAAACAAATCTGATACAAAATCCACACACACACACACACACACACACACACACACACACACACACACACACACACACACACCACACACACACACACACACACACACACACACACACATAGACAAGACAGGAATAGACCCATAACATGAAAGTAAAAGACCCAGAGATTTATAAACACAAAACAAAAAAACAACTATCTGTAGAACTAGAAGTGCACACAAAGAGATTTAAAAACTCCTTGCTCTCACACCCAACCTGCCCGGTGGCCAGGCCGGGTGCACGCGTCCCTCCAACTCCCACACATCACTGTACAATTCCCACGTTTTTGTTTTTTTTTGCGTATATTTTGGCAGCACCCTCCCCTCTTTCTGGCATGCGTCCTTCCACATCTGTCACATGTAGCCAGCTACACACACTTCAGGCATGGAGATCCGCTGAGGGGAAAGACATTTGGGGGTTGGGGGGGGGGGTAATGGGGGAGGAGGGAAAGGGAGTGAGAATGTGACACAACCAAAACACTGGTCAAGTTTTTTGAGAACTACGAACCGTTGGAGCTCCACTGAGTAACGTTCGGCGTTTTGTGCAAGCTAAACATATACATATATAATTATAAATATCTGCTGCTGATGTCTCCCCCTCCCCTCCCCCCTCCCCCCCATTTAATTAATAATTTGCCAGATTCATGTTGCACGCTGAAAGCCATTTCTACATCAAAGCGCACACAACAGGGCACCGCGAGCAAACGTTTACATGCTATGGGCACAGTTTTGAGCAGTGAAAATGGCATGCACGGTCTTCGCCTGATGCACGCTGCTGTGTGATTATTATGAGAGGAAGGAAATGAATGTGGAAGGAAGGCAAAGGGTGTACATCCGAAGTTGAAGGGAGAGGTCAGAGACAGGGATCAAAGTGGTGGTAGTGGTGGTGGTGGTGGTGGTGGAGGGAGGGGGGAGGAAAACGTTGCAGAGACAAAAAAAGGAGGCTGATAAACATCACGCAAAGGTAGAAAGAGCTGCAGATTGAAGCTTGAGGTTGACCGTTGTCGATATCATGGCTGGCATGGAGTCAGAGGGATCGGCAGGAGGGTGGGGGTGGGGGGCGTGGGGGGGTGGGGGCAGAGGGGTAATCAGTCACAACAAACATCCTCTAGCAACAACGACAAAAATTCTTTTTAAAAAAAAAATCATAAAAAAATCCACGGTGCGGAAATAGAGGTGTGACAGAAAGACAGCCATCACAACAAACATCCCCTAGTGACAATTACAATTTATTTATTTTTAAATGGCGTAGAAACAGGTGTGTGGCAGAAAGACAACCATTTGCGTGTTTTTCATGTGTTTTGGGTGAGGTGGTTATTTTATGCCACATGTTGCGTGGATGAACCAGTCCATTAGTGTGTAGTACAATTAGAAAGACAACCACTTTTTTTTTTGTGTGTACGTGCATGCGTTTTTAAGCGCTGCGTCGACAGCTCCATCCATCCATCCTTGCGTAAAATATGCAGCGACGATTCAGTCCATGGATGCACGCTACTGGCTAAGAGTAAGACATTCACACACTCGGGCTCTCGGCACGGGGTCCGGGAGAAGAAGCGATGATAATCACATCAAACCAGAGGACCGGAACTGAATATAAAGCACAAGCAGAGGGCGCCGATGTCTTTGTCTTTGCAGGCCAACAACCCCCCTACTCCTCTGCACACTGGGTGCAGAAACACGAGACCAGTGACAAAAAAGAAAGGAAAAGCCACTTGAAAGTGTCCTATCAGTTGTTGATGACGGGAGATGAAGACAACTGTGCCGCCGCACACTCTAAAACAGCATGCTCTGTCGTCGCAGCTTTCCTGGTGAGACAAACAAAACAGATCCAATTGATTTCCTCTCTCTCTCTCTCTCTCTCTCTCTCTCTCTCTCTCTCTCTCTCTCTCTCTCTCTCTCACACACACACACACACACACACATGTGCATGCACACACACACACACACACACACACACACACACACACACACACACACACACACACACACATACATGTGCATGCACACACACACTCACACGCACGCACGCAAGCACGCATGCATGCATGCATGCATACACACACTCAAGGTTCTGCTACTGTACCATAATCATGTCCCTCCAGATATTACCAAAGTTCCCTACAACTAGATGCTTCTGGATATATACGGCCCTGAAATTTGGCTCAAAAGTGAGAAGGAAAAAAATCCACAGAAAATGCGCTCCCAAATAAAATTACACATGGTGTAACTTTCCGCCGACGAGCAAAACACGACAGACACATGCCTCAAAACACAAAGGACAGTGCCATTGTGAAATGCTACATGAAAGTGGAAATGTTCACTGACTCTGCTGTTCACAAAAAGTCTGAACCAATCAGAGCAGCATAGATGGCATCATTTTCCGAAGACGAATGACAAATAATAATATCCAAGAACTGGCTAACCATCACACTTCACAGCAACTGTTTAAGTCAGCTTTTAAACTCAAGACTGGAAGTAAGTAAGTAAGTAGCTTGGCGTTTAACACCCTGCTAACCACTGCGGTTACATCAGGGCAAAACAAGATTGGAAGCTTTATACTCAAACCAATATTTCAACTGAACCGCAAGTAAATAGATGTTAGCTGATTTTCTTGCATACTGCACTCCAACCCCAATTCTGAACAAACAAGTTATGAAGAAAAGTGTAAAATGAAAGGTGTTGCAACAAAACGGCAAACACAATCAACAATAAATAATAACCCAAAAATGATTTAAAAGAAACAGAAAAACACACGAAACTAGAACATTACCCCATCAACAGTATTTTACATAAGCTGCACACACAAGATCAGAATAATAATTTTGCCAACAATCCCGAAAGATTCTTTTCTCTGGACATCCTTATCTTGCCATATTTCTCTTCTTGTAAGTGTGTGTGTGTGTTGTGTGTGTGTGTGTGTGTGTGTGTGTGTGTGTGTGTGTGTGAGTGTGGAGGGAGGGGTGGAGAGAGAGATATATGTGTAGGTGTTTTGTGTGTGTGTTTACTTTGTTTGTTTCTTTATTTTCCATTTCGTTTCGTTCAGTTAGCTTCTAACAGAATATGAAAATTTTAACCTTCCAGAAGCACCCCCGTTTTTCTTTCTCATTTGTATTCTCCACACAATTCTTTATTCATTTATTTTTATTTTTTATACCTGTCTTTCTGCTTTTGCTCACAGTTGCATGTGTCATTCTGCTGGCTGTATGCCGCGCCCCCCCCCCCCCCCCAAGCTTTGCACATAATAACATCAGTATCATCACGTCCCTGAGCACTAAATGAAAGTTCTCCCCAGTTCCTTCGGACTAGACAAGTTACATGGAGCTTTCCTGTGAGTTTGCTTAATTGTTTTGGTCTGTTGCTGGTGTTTTTTCTCTCACTGCAAGTGAGCTGCAGGCCAGATGAAAGGAATGTGTGTGCGTAACGAACGGCAGCATTATCCTGAAAGAGGCTGTACCTGTGGATGCAACAGAGGATGACCTGATTCCCGGGTCTCTGTGCAAGGAAATGCCCGGTACAGTGAACACTGAGACAGCTGAAACACACACACACAGGGAGCAAAAGGTCACAGGATGAAACAGTATTACCCCCTCTCTCTCTCTCTCTCTCTCTCTCTCTCTCTCTCTCTCTCTCTCTCCCCTCCCCTACCAGGCTCCCCCCCCCCCACTTCCCCCCCACCCCTCCACTATTTTCAGTCCCCCCCCCCCCCTCCCCACCCCTCCCTCTCTACACACACAAATGCACACCCATCACACACACACACAAATCCAAACACACATGCAAATGCATGCACTCACCTCACACACACACACACACACACACACACACACACACACACACACACACAAATGCACACACACACACACACACACACACACACACACACACACACACACACACACAAATGCACACACACACACTCACACACACACACACACACACACACACACACACACAACACCACACACAAATGCACACACACACACTCACACACACACAACACACATCACACAACACACACCACCAGTGTCACACACACACACACAAATGCACACACACACACACACTCACACACACACACACACACACACACACACACAACACACACACACACACACAACACACACACACACACACACACACACACACACACACACACAACTATACCACACAGACAAAATCTCCTAACAACATAAAAAATAAAAATAAAATAAAAGAGTTCAAGTTAGCGGCAGTGGCCCAACAAGTAAAGGGAAGCAACACCCATTTGCAGAAACAGGGAGACATTCATCGCTTACCTCCCTTACACCGCCCTTCGATAAGACTTCTTCCACTTCCTTGAAAGGTGCATTCCCAAAGTATGTACTGAACAATTCAGACATCATTTCCTCTCAAATCATGTCACTGTATTTCTACCAGGAAGTGGGTAGCACCACATCCCACCCACACCACCCTCCCAATGTCCAACCAATAAGATGGTTGGCAAATTTCCCCCTTTTTTTTTTTTTTTTTTTTTTTTTAACCCCATCACTGCTCCAGCCTGTAAAGTTTCTGGGCTGAATGATGCACGGATGAGCCTGCAAACAGTATATTTTCCGGTCCTATAGCAATTATTTTCAATTCCATTCATTTTGATGGAGATCCTTTCACATGCCAGTGCGAAAAACAAAAACAAAAAGCCTTTTTTTTTGTTATCCACATTACGGGTTTCAAATGTCACACTTTTATGGGTCGTTTTTAAACAACACCATGGCAGTGAAGGGGCTGAGGGTCCAACAGCAGCACTGCAGAATTTATCCCGCTTTTTCCAAGTGTTCCCTAGTCTGCAAGCAGCGGGGAGGTGTACTCACTATCTGGCAGCATGTGCACGCCTGGTCCAAGAGAATTGAAGAAAGAATGTTTGAGAGCATCAGCTGCCGCGGCCCGTATCTTGGCATTATACTGCAACAGACCAACAAAAACAGGGTGACGCTTCATTTCACAAGGGCCAGGAGAGTGAAAAAATAATCTCTGAGAGCATCAACTGCCACGGCTCGTATCTTGGCATTATACTGCAACAGACCAACAAAAACAGGGTGACGCTTCATTTCACAAGGGCCAGGAGACTGAAAAAATAATCTCTAAGAGCATCAACTGCCACAGTTTTGTATCATAGTACAGAAATGCACCCCCCCCCCCCCAACAACAACAACACACACGCACACACAGACACACAAATACATATTTCACACACAAACTGGTTTTGTATCATCGTACAGAACTGCCCCCCCCCCCCCCCCCAACAACAACAACAACACACACGCACACACATATAAACACACACACACACACACACACACACACAAATACACATTTCACACACAAACTGGAAGACTGGAAAAAAAATGTGTATGAATGTGAACAACCATGGCTCATGGGTTGGGTGTAGCACTGCAGAGAGACGTACACAGTTCCAGTTTGAGAACCTTTCTGTTTCCATCCCATTAAAAAATTTAAAAAAGTTCCAAAAATAAAATTAATTGTATGCAAGAAGATGCCACTGATTCCATCCACGCATTCACCATCCCATCATGTAAAGCTGTCGCACAGTCAGTCTGTGATGAGCAACAGTGTCAACATTATCTGTACGTGCATACATAATTATCATAATTTTGAAACTGACCTTGAGAAACTTGGCTAGGAGGTCATGGCCATCTGAGTCCAACCTGGAAAAAAACACATGCACATTAAAAATCGTATTAATATATACCACAAAATCTGTCTCGAGTTCTCTTTTCTATATTAACAGAACATTTCTCAAACAATAAAATGTTGTGCTGCCTCACAACTGGAACAACAACAACAACAACAACAACAACAACAACAACAACAACAACAACAACAACAACAACAACAACAACAACAACAAACAACAACAACAACAACAGGTTCTACACATAAAGTTTGTCATTCTGCAGCTGCTGCATGTCTGTTGACTGTATGCATGCTTTAACTAACACACACACACTCTTTCTTCCTTCATTCCCCCCCCCCCCCCCCCACAATATTTTTAATTGTGATTATCCTCAGGGACCCTGGGAGATTGACAGGATGTTGCCAATCACTAATTAATTCATTCATTCTCTCTCTCTCTCTCTCTCTCTCTCTCTCTCTCTCTTCTCTCTCGCTCTCTCTCACTCACTCACTTTTACACACACACACACACACACACACACACGTGTTCAAACCTGGGAGCAATGGTGATCAGGGGCTCTCCCGGATAGTGCGGAAAGTTGTAGCCCAGGAAGTCCTGGTTGCGTGATATGGACGGCAGGGTGTCTTCAGTGGGGGTGCCCAGGGTCTTGAAGATGAGGTGTAGTTCGTCCTCCACGGTGGAGCCAGGGAACAACGGCCGCCCACAAGCCATCTCATAGAAGATGCACCCAACACCCCTGGGGAAGAGTGGGGAGATGAGGAAGCGAGCACCAGCAACATGAATGAAGCATGTAACCCTTCTTCATCAGCAGTACTGCTACGGCTCACTAACGATAATCACAGCTGCTTGCATCTCTCCATCAGGTAAAAACATCACAGGTTTGTTTTTGTTGTCACTGTTGTTACTGCTGTTGTTTTGTTGCTGTCGTTTGTTTGTTTTTGTTTTCTCTCCATGGCTTCCTGACTGTACTGAAGAAGGGTAAAAAACACATTCCAGCAGACACCGTAATTTATTCTGCAGCTAATTTTCTCCACGTTTTTCCAGGTTGTTTTTACGTGAAATGAAGTTAACAACAGTCATTACATTCGCACAATAAAAGGATTAAAGCAGAATGTGTCACTGGCTCCCTAAAAGTCTTCATGGTCTCTGTGGACATAAAGCAACACTGAACTTGCTTCATTAGCGACCACATGGCTATGTCAAGTTACAACAGCTGGTGCAAGACAAACCATTGGCTAAAACAGTGCTGTTGTTTCTAGGTACAAAGAACACTTGTCAAACTTACCACATGTCAATGGGTGTTGAGTATTCTGTGGACCCCAGTAAGACATCTGGCGGTCGATACCTGCACATGGCAAACTCAACAATTACTTTGGGCGGCAGCAGCAAGCAGGCATCCTCATCATGACGACAGACCACCCTTACCTTCACAATCACAACAGACCACCCTTACCTTCACAATCACAACAGACCACCCTTACCTTCACAATCACAACAGACCACCCTTACTGCCACAATCACAACAGACCACCCTTACTGCCACAATCACAACAGACCACCCTTACTGCCACAATCACAACAGACCACCCTTACATTCCAAATCACAACAGACCACCCTTACTGCCACAATCACAACAGACGACCCTTACATTCCAAATCACAATAGCCCACCTTTACCTTCACAATCACAACCAACCACCCTTATTATCACAATCACAACAGACCACCCATACCTCCACAATCACAACAGACCATCCTCATCTTCACAATCATAACAGACCATCCTCAACTTCACAATCACAACAGACCGCCCTTACATTCCAAATTACAACAGACCACCTTTACCTTCCCAATCATAACAAACCACCCTTACCTTCCCAATCACAGCATACTGGTACACAAGAGAAAAAGACAAAAATGGTGGTGGTGGTGGGGGGGGGGGGGGGGGGATATTAGTATAAAAAAAACTAAATTTAAACACTTACCAAAGTGTAACAACTTCATTTGAATATGTCTTGGTCGGTATTGACTTCGCCCGGGCCAGACCTACACAGAAAGTGGAACATTCTGCAGCTGATACATATCCAACATGAGCCGCTGCATGACTCCAGTATAGGCACACCGCTATGTTCCCTACTGAGGTGTCAGACGGAACACTCAGTCAGTCTGATCAGTTCATGAGACAATGTTTAAATGCATTTCACTGCATGACTCCGGCACACCGCAATGTTCCCTACTGAGGTGTCAGACGGAACACTCAGTCAGTCTGGTCAGTTCAAGAGACAATGTTTAAATGTATTTCACTGCATGACCCTGGCACACCGCTATGTTCCCTACTGAGGTGTCAGACGGAACACTCAGTCAGTCTGGTCAGTTCTTGAGACAATGTTTAAATGTATTTCCCCTTTAGTGCAAAAGTTGAAAACTACTTCACAGAAGATATTTATTACATGTAAAACTCAAATATACACAACACCTAAAATGGCAGTATCAGATGATAGTGTGTGTGTGTGTGTGTGTGTGTGTGTGTGTGTGTGTGTGTGTGTGTGTGTGTGTGTGTGTGTGTGTGTATGTGTGTGTGTGTGTGTGTGTGTGTGTGTGTGTGTGTGTGTGTGTGTGAGTGTGTGTGTGTGTGTGTGTGTGTGTGTGTGTGTGTGTGTGTGTGTGTGTGTGACGTGTAGTGGTGTGTGTGTGTGTGTGGTGTGTGTGTGTGTGTGTGTGTGTTGTGTGTGTGTGTGTGTGTGTGTGTATGTGTACGGTGTGTGTGTGTGTGGTGTGTGTGTGTGTGTGTGTGTGTGTGTGTGTGTGTAGTGTGTGTGTGTGTGTGTGTGTGTGTGTGTGGTGTACATGTGTGTGTGTGTGTGTGTGTGTACGTGTACGTGTGTGTGTGAGTGCGTGTGTGTGTGTGCATGCACATGCACGTGCATGTGTAAATGTGTGGGTGTGTACGCAGCATACGTGCATGCATGCATGTGTTGGTGGTGGTGGTGGTGGTGGGGGGGAGAGAGAGATTAGCTGTGGGCTTTTACTCTCACTGTTGCCTGTATTTTACTCAGGGTTATACTCCAAAACGGCCACAGCCAGGCCCAGACCACCCACCAAAGTCGGCCAGCTTGAGCTCGCCCCGTTCGTTGATGAGCAGGTTCTGAGGTTTGAGATCACGGTGCAGCACCCGGCGCCTGTGGCAGTACATCAGACCCCGCAGCAGTTGGAACAGGAATATCTGCACAGGCACAGCACGGGTAAAGCGTCACCCGGTTATCACAACCGCCCAGTGAAAACACAGCATCTTCACTGCCCTGTGCATCAACCCTGGGCCACCTCAAAGTGAGTCAGAAAATAAGGCAAGAATGAATCAGAATCAGAATCAGAATCTTTATTGTCCCTGTACAAGTCTACGAGGAAATTTGTCTTACGGTGCAGAGTAGGAAACAGAATAAACAACAGACTAATATTTTAACACGGCAACAAAGGCTAAAAATACACCAAACACACACAACATATTAATTATCACAGCACTGAAAAGTAAGTATTTACACATGCATCTGTAATTAAACAATATTACGGAATCTGACGCATGCAGGCATAATTGTATAATGACTAATGGGACCTCCGAATGTGGAATTTATTCTGCTCAATGCGGAAGGTGAACAGGTCAGAGTCCCCTTGGCCATTACGTAAGCTGTCGGTCTCCATGTTGTCCAATTCCAAGTCTAAGCAAGGTGAGTGAGGATGCCAGCCTGACAGGTTGGAAAACTATTAAAAAAGATTCTTAAAAATTTGCCAGGGCAGCTGGAGCCAGCTATCCAGCAGGAGAAGGCACCCACCTTGACGTTGGTCATGCTCATGATGTTGCCGCAGTCATCCATGTACTGCTTCAAGTCTTTCTCCTGCACAAGCAAAACGTTATCGCATTCAAGCCGACTGATGATCCAAGCAGTCCAGACCAACGGAGACTTAGTCTTCCAACAACTAATACTGTAATCGTAAGCAAATCCCCACAACATCTGCATGATGGAAATCCAACCAACAAAACGGCGCCAGGCGCCTAACTGCATGCAACACAGCGCCCTTACAAAGTCCTGGTTCACGGGTCCATTTTAGTTTTAAGACCAGTTTGAAGGAGCCAGGCCTCTCAGAACATGTGCGGTCTGACAGGCAATGGAAGAGATGGAAATAAAAGTTTAGAACATGTGCGGTCTGACAGGCAATGGAAGAGATGGAAATAAAAGTTTAGAACATGTGCGGTCTGACAGGCAATGGAAGAGATGGAAATAAAAGTTCAGAAAAAGGGGTGCGGTCTGACAGGCAATGGAAGAGATGGAAATAAAAGTTTAGAACATGTGCG
>JABMCL010002628.1:585000-587500 GCA_018857735.1 Alviniconcha marisindica | reverse complement strand
TCTCACTCATCTCTCTCTCTCTCTCTCTCTCTCTCTCTCTCTCTCTCTCCTCTCTCTCTCTCTGTGCTGCATTCAAAATATATTTTACCATGTTTTGAAAGCTGGTCAAGCAAAATAACAGCCAGTACATCTGACTGATTGCTGATTTTGTTTCTGGTACATGCAGTAGAGCACCAGTAAAAACACCACACATTACCGGACCGCCGGTTATCGTGAACCCTGACCAACTCTACTGGTTCTTGACTCGTTACCTCTTCTTTCTTCTGCTCCGTAACTGCAACACTAAACAGACGTGCACGTTGAGCTGACCTTCTCTAATGGCAGTACATGGCGCACCCTCTTCGTGCTCCAGTCGTATTTCTTTGAGCGCCACCAGACTGTCCGTCAAGCGACTCTTGCCTTTGAACACTGTGGCGTAGGTCCCCTCTCCGAGCTTGTCCAGCTTTGTGTAGGATTCAATCTTGCCAAACCCTATCTCTGACTGAAATCGCAAAAAACAGCGTATCATCAGCTTAACCCTTTCATTTCTGAAGAGAAAAAGCAGCTCACAAAAGTGCATCGCTAATTAAACCACACATCCAGGCTCCGTGCTTCCTCCATCAGCTGTAAAAGCCAGTCAGTCAAAAATGAGTAAAACTGTCCATCAAACAGCCAGTGAATCAGTCTGTCCGTCAGCCAGTAAGCAAGCAAGTCAAGTAAAATACTGGCCAACCTCTAAACCAATGTCACTGTCATATCTATAATAATAATTATTAAAGTATATATAAAGCGCAAAATCTTGTCCATAGAGACTATTCTAAGTACATACATTTGCACACATGCATGCACGAATGCACACACACATACACACTCACATACACATGAGCATAATGACTATACAAAACACACAACTGTACAAAACACACAACTTAAATGGACAACAAACGGAGACACACAATGACACTATGCTCGTTACACTCAGCAAGATGAGGACGGGTGTGGGATGAAAATGAATGGGGTTGGGGGGGTGGAAGAGGGGGGGGGTAACGAAGATGTGTGAAGCTGGGGGGGAGGGGAGTATTTAAGCAGCTGAAAAGCTCATTTAAAAACAAAAAACAAAAACAAAACAAAAACATAAAAACTTTCACACACAGAAAATGACACAGACCATGGTCAAAGGGGTAATAACAACAACAAAAAACCCTAAATGAACAAAACCAAGCGACCATCATCACAGGAACAATAAATCCCCCCTCCCCCCCACACACACACACTTTCACACACAGAAAATGACACAGACCATGGTCAAAGTGGTAAAACAAAAAACCTGACAAACCGCGTCAACAGAAATAAACAACCCCCCCAAAACACAAACTTTCCCCAATACACAACCATGTGTATAACAACACAACTAAAGACACAAGCGACCATCATCACAGGAACAATAAATCCCCCCCCCCCCCCCCCCCCCTAACACACACACTCACCAGAGATTTTCGTCTGGACCTACGACTGAGCTGACCATCAGGACTGAGGGATATGGATGAGCGGGCCAGGAAGTTCTCTGGCAGTCGTATATCTGCTGGTAATGACAGGCGCTTCGTCACCTCCTGCACACAACACTGCATCATCACTGTACGTCATGCTTGCTCCGATTTCTCCCAGCATGGGGGAGAAAACGTGTGTACATGAATTGATGAGCACTGACGCCAATCAAAAAGTGCTCTCTTTGTTTAATGGATGAACAAAATCAACACATAACGTATGTGTGTGTGTGTGCGTGTGTGTTTTGTTTGTCACTTATGTCAAACAAAACACACACACACACACACACACACACACACACACACACACACACACACACACACACACACAAGGCTGAAGCCTTTTCTTTCTTTCTTTTTTAAATCTTTTTCTTCTTTTTTTCTTTTACATATGACTATACATACATGAGCTTCTGAAGAACATCACTCAGTCTTCCCAAGTTTGGTCTATCCTATGTTTGCTAAGCGGGTGTGTGCTGCCAAATTGTTTTCTTAAACAGGTGCACTGGCTCCCAATACAACAGAGAATTGAAAACAAAACACCTTGTCTCTGTTATCAGATTTCCACTGGGCCATGTCCCTCAAAATCTGGCAGAACTTATGAAATGCATTTGTCGAGGTACACCTGCATACTGCGGGTCCCCCCCCCTTCGCCCTCCCGGGAATGCTGTGACAACAACAATCAAATTTACATCTCTTCTAGGTCTCTGTATTTTTCGACCACTAATAAAACTTTTAAATAAGAAGGTAAGCAAGGACAAAAGGAAGAGGAGAGGAGGAGTGGGGGGGGGAGGAGGGGGGGGGGGGGGGGGTTGAAAAAGAAAGACAGATGTCCTACTTCACTGAGTCTGCGCTGCCGGTTGCGCAACCTGACAGGGGAGATGGTGTCGTCCTTTTCATCATTGTTCCCCAGTGCCTCATCCCCCTCTCCATCCAGGCCGATGCGAGGGTTTTCATGGACCACACCTGCACGCACC
>JABMCL010002628.1:577500-580000 GCA_018857735.1 Alviniconcha marisindica | reverse complement strand
TAATCTCCCTCTCCCCGTACCTCCAACCCCCCCCCACACACACACACCCTTCTCCCCGTCCCTAATAAGCCGTACGGTTTTTGTAGACGTTAAGTTAAGCACCATGTTTACTAGCGGTAAGGCGTTAGGCTGGTAAGCAGAGGGACCTCGGTTCGAATCCGCTTCGGCTCTCCTTTCTCTTCAAAAGTTGTGCGGGTCTGTGGACACTGTCTTGTGACTTTGTCCCTCACAATTACGAAACATTAAAATGCAGAAGTTATTCTGGTGGTGACAGTGTAGCGATAGGTATAATCTCCCTCTCCCAACTTCCGTACCCCCTCCCCCCTTCTCGCCGTCCCTAATAAGCCTTGCGGTTTCTGTAGACGTTAAGCACCATGTTTACTTATAAGACAGAGAGCAGGTCATAGTTCAGGAGCTGTGTGAGAGTCGAGGTGGTCGTCCTGGGCTGTCCGTCCTAACGAGCCTTCTGGTTTCCGTGGACGTAAAGCAACACTGAACCATGCTTCGGCGTTGGTCTCAGCTTGTCCCTAATATGTCAGCCGACATGCGAGGACATTAAGCAACACACCGATCCGACAGAGAGCAGGCGTGAGCCGGTTTGGCCTAGCGGTAAGGCGTTAGGCTGGTAAGCAGAGGGACCTCGGTTCGAATCCGCTTCGGCTCTCCTTTGTCTTCAAAAGTTGTGGTCTGTGGACGCTGTCTTGTCACTTTGTCCCTCACAATTATGAAACATGAAAATGGCTCTCATCGCTGCCCACCTTAGTGCAGAAGTCATTCGGGTGGTGACAGTGTAGCGATAGATATATAATCTCCCTCTCCCCCCACCTCCATACCCCCCCTCCCCTTCTCCCGTCCCTAATAAGCCTTATGGTTTACTTTACAGAAAGCAGAGCTCATGGGCTCCACTTCACGTCCCTAATAGTCAGTACGGTCTCTGTGGATTGTAAAGCAAATTCGAAGACGAAGAAAAAGAAGGGAGGTGGGCGGTGGGGAGAGAGACAGAGACAGAGACAGAGAGACAGAGACAGAGAGAGAAAGAGAGAGCAGTGCTCATGGGCTGTGTGAGAGTCGAGGTGGACGCCCTGGACTCCCTGACCCTAACAGTCCCTACGGTCACTGTGGACCTTACAAAGCAGCACTGAAGAGGAAGAATCAGAGACACTCAGAGCTCAGAAGCCGCGAGAGGGTCGAGGTGGACGTCCTGGGCTCAGCTCCCCGTCCCATAACGGTCCCTACGGTCTCTGTGGACGTAAAGCGACACTGGAGAAGCAGCAGAAGAAGAAGAAGAAGAGGTGAGTTTGCGAGTCGTGCGGCGTGCTGCGGCCGAGTCCCAGCTCTGTGGACGTAAAGCGACACTGGAGAAGCAAGAAGAAGAAGAAGAAGAAGAGGTGAGTTTGCGAGTCGTGCGGCGTGCTGCGGCCGAGTCCCAGCTCTGTCCGGTCACGTAGCGACATGGCAGAGCGCACGCCCTTCCAAGGCACTTGGCACCAAAGACTGTAACAAGCTAGAACGTTGCGATCTTTGTTGGCTCTGAACAGGTCGAAGCACACCTCTACACACGCACGCTTTCGCCCAGGCACGCACGCACCCCAAGCACGCACCAAAGACGACAAGCAGACGCTACGACGTCACAACAGCAACACACACACACACACACCACACACACACACAACACAAACACACACACACACACACACTCAAACGGGGAAGCATCACATGAGAGAGAGAGAGAGAGAGAGAGAGAGAAGAGAGAGAGAGAGAGAGAGAGAGGCAGAGAAGAGCAGAGAAGAGACAGAGAGAAAGGAGAGCGCGAGAGACATTTGGAAATTTGGAGAGCGCGAGAGAATGTGGTATGGGGGGGAGGGGGGGAGGAGGGGGGTGCGTGCGTGCGTTTCCGAGTAAAATAAATCACAACGAAAAGAATAAATACACGGCGAACGCTTCTCCTGCTTCTACTACTTGGTTCTTAATGTCCTCGGATGTCAGATGATAAAACGCGCAAACGCTTGTTTATAAATGGCTGACACAGCAAGTGATCAATCAGTTCACCTGAGCTGAACAGGCGCTAGGCAGGTCACACTGGGACGAGAGAGTGTGTGTGGTGGACAGGAACCTCAAAGGCCGGTGCGGGTGGGTGCGGGCGGCGGGAGAGGGGGGAGGGGGTACAGGGGCAACAGGGGCTAAAATGAGGCACATCGGCATCGTAGGTAGGAAGAGAGAAGGTGGTAGAGAGCGAGAGTCATATCACGGCATGTATGTAAAGGGGAAGAGGGAGAGGAGAGAGAGGTAGGAAGAGAGAAGGTGGGAGAGAGCGAGAGTCATATTACGGATGTATGTAAAGGGGAAGAGGGAGAGAGAGTGGAAGAGAGAAGGTGGGAGAGAGCGAGAGTCATATCACGGATGTATGTAAAGGGGAAGAGGGAGAGAGAGGTAGGAAGAGAGAACGGTGGGAGAGAGCGAGAGTCATATCACGGATGTATGTAAAGGGGAAGAGGGAGAG
>JABMCL010002628.1:570000-572500 GCA_018857735.1 Alviniconcha marisindica | reverse complement strand
GAAGAGAAGAGAGAGAGAGACAGGCAGAGACACGGACAGAGAGAGAGAGAGAGAGAATGCATGATTTAAACGTACATTCCACAGCCGCATCCCTTCCCCCCACCCCCCCACCCCCACCCCACCCTCCCCACCCACCTTCCTTCTCCAACCCCCAAGCCACCCCCGCATCGCACCGCAAAATCTCATCTTACGGGACAGGTTCCCAGACCAACGTAACCGACTCAGACAAACCGTTTTTCCAACTGAACAAAGCGACTAGGCCACTCACGCAAGATACAGGAATAGGACAAAGCAAAGCAGCTCGTAATGTAACTTGCCCGTTCCTACAGCTCAAGGAACCTGAAGGACCTGCTGCGCACGGCTAGATTAGGTTTGGTTCCATCCAGTCAGTCAGTCATGCTCGGAAATCCCCCCCAGACACACACCAACGAAGCCGGCGGGGAGGGGAAGGGGAAGAGGGGAAGAGGGGAGAGAGACTGTCAGCTCAGGCCCCCCCCCCCCCCCCCCCCCCCAATCCCCATCCTTCTCCGAGCAGCAAACATCGTGTCAATCATCACTTATCCCATCTCATTCTGACCCGTTCACCCTCAATCAGGCGAAACAAGCATGAGGGGGAAACGGAGGAGAGCGTGGGGAGTGCGGGGGGGGGCACTGTAAAGTCGTCCCCCCCCCCCCCCCCCCCCCCACCCCGACACCCCACCCCCCACCTCCATCTCTTCTCCAAACAGCAAACAGCACGGTTCGGTTCGGTTGTGTTGCTTAATGTCCTCGGATGCCGGCTGACATATTAGGGACAAGCTGAGACCCATGCGTAAGCACGGTTCAATGTTGCTTTACGTCCACGGAAACCAGGAGGCTCGTTAGGACGGACAGCCCAGGACGGCCACCTCGACTCTCACACAGCTCCTGAACTATGCAAACATCACGTCAAACAAATACCATTTATACACATACTTGTTTAAATCAAGGGAAACAAGTATGTGGGAGAGAGAACTCGAACTCGAAAACCGTATTACTCAAGGAAAGTAGCGTGAGGTCCATTTGGACCTAGCTAACAGCCAGTCCTCGCTATACTACAAACACAAATAAACACGACAATACCACAAACAAATATTATAAGAGAGAGAGTCCTCGCTATACTACAAACACAAATAAACACGACAATACCACAAACAAATATTATAAGAGAGAGAGAGAGAGAAAAAGAAGAAGGTCTGTGGAGGCGGGGGGTGGGAAGCGGAGGGAGGGGGTGGGGGGTCGAGGGGGTGGTGGTGGTGGTGGTGGTGGTGGTGGTGGTGGTGGTGGTGATGTTGCACTGAGCACCGCACCCGTCCATTGGCTGCCGACGAGCCTTTTATCTCCGCACTAATAATCCGCCTTCATCAATGAAGTGGTTCTGGGAAAAGCCACGCGAGATGGGGAATTAACAAAAGACGAAGAAAAAGTATCGGCAGCAGCAGCAAACAAGCAACCTGCACCCACCCAGTGAGCACACACACGTACTTGGAAGCACTTTGGGCTCAGTTCAGGTGGTGCGTTGCGCGCTTAGGTTCAGCAGGTGCGAGCTGAATAAATAAACACCACTTTCATCCCATTGCATCTTCTGCCCAAAGTGGCTCCTCTCTCACTGACTTATTAAAGCGGCGCCAATACGTGCAACAAAAAATCAAGAATTAAAAAAGAGAGAGAGAGAGAAAAAATGGGAGAAGAAGAAAAAAAAGAGCAACAATGGAGACGCCGATTTCAAAACGGCATCTTTTGTTGACACTGAAGTGCACTTTTCTGGTGCCGTCGAAACGGTTCTTCTGGGAGGTCTGCTTCCATCAGACTGTGCACACACACAAAAAGTGAAAAAGTCTTAAAGGAACTAGCCTTCTCAAAATGAGCTCTGTTCAAAAAGGCCGACCTTTTCTCTAACACGTAGAAGAGACATAAAAATAAAAACCTTAAACAACAAAAAAAAAATTAAATTTTTTTTAAATGTAAAGATCAACGAAGCATAATTATTAAAACGAAATTCGTGCTTCGAAGTTTTTTTACATGTTGGGCAAAACACGTTTTGAGAAGCCTAGCATCTTTTTTTTTACTTTTCTCTCTCTCTCTCTCTCTCTCTCTCTCTCTCTCTCTCTCTCTCTCTCTCTCTCTCTCTCTCTCCGTGTGTGTGTGGTGTGTGTGTGTGTGTGTGTGTGTGTGTGTGTGTGTGTGTGTGTGTGTGTGTGTGTGTGTGTGTGTGTCCACAAACGAAGGGAGTTATCAGCGCTCGGAAGACTTCACATGATGAGATAAGACAGTGACAGCACTAATCATCATCAGTCCTGATTGGGAGGGTGGGGAAGGGGGAGCACAATACAATACAATATAACTTTATTGCCAAGTGTCAATACACTGATTGCACGAGGAATGTTTTGTGGTGCCAAGTACACTCATCACACATTCACTCCAATCATAAAACGTTTAATTACAACAGCAAATAAACATCCTGGTAAAAAGTCATTCATAG
>JABMCL010002628.1:560000-565000 GCA_018857735.1 Alviniconcha marisindica | reverse complement strand
TTATGTGGAGGCGATCCAAAGGTGCCCTGCTTTGGCGACCAGGTCAACTGGCAGAGGTTCAAGGCGACTCGCTATCTCTCACTTTTGATCACGCAAAGGCAAACATACCGATTTTTGCCAGTTCCTTCGATACGCGCCATAGCTCTGTGTGTGTGTGTGTGTGTGTGTGTGTGTGTGTGTGTGTGTGTGTGTGTGTGTGTGTTGTGTGTGTGTACAGGTATACAGATCTGTGAGAACTGGCTCGGAAAGCAAGAAACGTTAGAAACAGAAAGAAGACTGAAACAAACTTTAAAAAGTGAACGAAAGAAGGATGAATAAAAAAAATTCTCTCACACACACACACACACACACACACACACACACACACACACACACACACACCACACACACACACACACACACACACACACACACACACAAGCAGGCACATTACTACAGCGTTACCTACTGTAAGTAATATAAGACCACGCAGCGTAAGCAATCTATCGCTATTTACGCGTGTTTTACAACATTGGAATAGCTGATTTATAGCTGGAACTTAACTTCAGTCCAAGCTAAGCTTCAAATCGTGACTTCCTGTCCTAATTACTTGCCCCAAGATGAAGAGTCGTGACAGTAGACGCTCACACTCAAAATAGCAGAATTTACGAGATCGATAGCGTCTTCACGTTGTTTGTAAGGACTGTGGCGTTTTTCCCTTACGACGCACTCGACCTCGTAAATTCGTCCAGTATGGACGCATTACCGCATGCATCTTTAATTCTCGGGACAAGAAAAAAATTAAAAACTCGAAGAAGCTGAACAAGAAGAGAGAATGGGGATGGGGGGTGGGGCGGGGGGGAGAGACAGACAGAGAGCAGCCAACAGTGAACAAATGCATGCACACACACACACACACACACACACACACACACACACACACACACACACACACACACACACACGAAAACAACTTCTCTCTCTCTCTCTCTCTCTCTCTCTCTCTCTCTCTCTCTCTCTCTCTCTCTCTCTCTCTCTGCGTGCATGCGTGCGTGCGTGCGTGCGTGTGTGTGTCTTTTCGTTCTTTCAAGTTGCTGCTTTTTTCTCTCCTCTCTTTTCCCCCCTTGTGTATGTGTGTGTGTGTGTGTGTGTGTGTGTGTGTGTGTGTGTGTGTGTGTGTGTGTGTGTGTGTGCGTGTGTGTGTGCGTGTGTGTGTGTGTGTCTGTGTGTGTGTCTGTCTGTCTGTCGTTGTTGTTGTTTCTTGCGGGGAGGGGGTATATTATTTCTTCTACATCAGCTTTGCCTTATCCCCACCCATCCCACCCCTATGTTGTTGAATTGTATAGTGTATGTTTATGGATTCTGTATATAAACTGAGGAGTAGGGGTGGGGGGGTGGGGGGTTAGTGATAATTCCCACACTGGGAACAAGCCACACCTACCCTTTACCCCCGAAATCGTTCCCCGGCACGTGGCTCGCGCTGACGCGCCCCGAACAGACGGAACTACAGTATACAGAGTTACAACTAAGTTCCTGCAGTTTTCACGGCCGCCCAGCAACCCACAGAGCAGTCATCAAAATGATGGGCACACCTGCTGAGGAGGTCACGCCGACCTTCCGACGCGCGCGAGGGCCACGCACGCAGTCGCTGTGACCAGAGACACTTACTACATACACAACATGCTGTACTATCTCCGCTGTGACAGTCCAAATCCCCTAAAACACGAGATTCCCGCCTGTAAAAGCGTCCTTGGCCTAAAGGCAAAGCGCATAATATATATATATATATATATATATATATCTTTCGGGTGAAAACCACAGATCACGGGGCTGCTGCAGGTTTAGTAGCCTAGAATTGCAATTTCCCATCCGAGGCCGGGCCTGGGGGGGGGGGTGGGGGGGGGGGGAATATACATAGCTAGCGGTCGGCAAAAGCGAATAGCAATCAGCTAGGAGTCGCTTTAGCGCGCGCTAGCTTGGGAAGGGAAACCACTGAGCTAGGAAGAGAGACAACCCACTGCCGCCAGACACGCTGGCTTCCTAAAGCTGGACGAGTCTTCATTCAGCCAGCCACAGACCGGCCGGCGTGCGTTTTATGTTTTGTTCTAGATCTCCTTGTCTAACTGATGAATGGAGTGAGATCTCTTTGCAGCTCGGTGCCTCCTTCTCGTGAGCTTCTAGAAGCACCGCGACGAATAGCTACCGCAGCCACCGACCGGCCTGCGTGTTTTCGTTCCTTCTTGCTCTCCTTGCCTAACTGGCTAGACTAACTAGCCCAGTGTCTCCTTCTCGCGCTCACTGAACAGAAGCACCACGGACGAATACCTACTGTGGCCACCGGCCGGCCCGCGTGTTTTTCTTTTTTGCTCTAGCTCTCCTTGTCTAACTGGTGAGTAGAGTGAGATCTCTTTCTGTCTCCGTGTCTCCTTCTCACGCTCAATGAACAGAAGCACCACGGACGAATACCTACCGTAGCCGCCGCCGCTGCGGCCGTAGTTCTTGCAGGACGAGCCGATCCAGGCGATAGAGGAGTAGCTGTAGTGCACCAATTTGCTCACAAACGTCAGCATGTTTCAGACGATGTCAGTGTTGCACCAAGTTGCTCACAAAGGTCAGCATGTTCAGACGATGTCAGTGTTGCACCAATTTGCTCACAAACGTCAGCATGTTTAAACAATGTCAGTGCTGCACCAATTTGCTCACAAACGTCAACAATTTCAGTGTTGCATCAACCTCAGCACTGTTCAGACAATGTCAGTGTTGTGTTGTACCAACTTGCTCACAAAGGTCAGCATGCTCAGATAATGTCAGTGTTGCACCAACTTGCCCGCAAAGGTCAGCATGTTCAAACAATTTAAGTTTCGCACCAGTTTGCTCACAGGTCAGCATGTTTCAGACGATGTTAGTATTTCGCCGATTTGCTCATAAAGCGGCATGTTCGGACAATTTCAGTGTTGCACCAATTTGCTCACAGAGGCAGGTCAGCACTGTTCAGACAATGTCACTCCTACGTTGCACCAATTTGCTCACAAGGGGAATTTCAGTTCTGGGAATTTCAGTTTTGCACCGACTTGCTCACAAAGGTCAGCATGTTCAGACACTGTCAGTATAGCACCAATTATATTGCTCACATAAACAGTGTGTGTGTGTGTGTGTGTGTGTGTGTGTGTGCGTGTGCGTGTGCGTGTGTGTGTGTGTGTGTCAGTCTAACACCGATTTGGTAATATATATAAAGTTGAAGAAAGTTGGCATGTTACAAACACACCAGAGCACTACGTTTCTCACGCGAGCCAAAACTTGTTCAGACAAACCTAGAACCAACCGATTACTTTCTCACGAAACTCCGAGCAGAGCACCAATATGCAAACGTCAGCAGAGCACCAATTTGCAAACGTCAGCAGAGCACCAATTTGCAAACGTCAGCAGAGCACCAATTTGCTCACAAAACGTCAGCATGCTCAGGCGATCAGTTCACAGTGCACCAGCTTGCTCATAAACTGTCGACCTGCTCAGACAATCCAGTGCACCCATTTCACAGTCCCGAGCAAGTTTCAAGTTTTAACGCACCAAGACGCTCGCATAAGTCACCGCGCCCAGACACTTTATTGTTCGCACGTGCACACGCCGTCGACGGTCAGGCCACTGCGCGTTCTGCGAGGAACCGTGACAGGGTGATGAGGGCGAATTCCTGAGGTGACAAGTCGGACAGAGTCATGAGTTTGCTGCTCCTATCGGCTCCCACAGTCTGGAATTGGACTCGGCTGTAAAAACGCCCGCTCCCGGGCGGAGCTGAGGCGAGACAACAAACTACTGACCTATAAAACTCCTCGCCTCGCGCCGCGAGCGTATTGTTGGAAAGAGGCTGAAGTGAACGGGACGGGCTGAGCATCACCAGCCCCACACCCCCGGCATTTCCCCTTTCGGCCTTTCACGCATCAAAACGACAATGCGTTCCTCAGGCAGAATCAGCAGCAGCAGCAGCAGCAGCTCTGCACAGGTCTCCGGGCTCACCTTCCGTACTGATGATGACTTTCGTCACGCTCCCGGCTCACCTTCCGTACTGACGATGACTTTCGTCACGCTCCCGGCTCACCTTCCGTACTGATGATGATTTTCGTCACGCTCCCGGCTCACCTTCCGTACTGATGATGATTTTCGTCACGCTCCCGGCTCACCTTCCGTACTGATGATGACTTTCGTCACGTCCCGGCTCACCTTCCGTACTGATGATGACTTTCGTCACGCTCCCGGCTCACCTTCCGTACTGATGATGACTTTCGTCACGCTCCCGGCTCACCTTCCGTACTGATGATGATTTTCGTCACGCTGATGTACATATATATATATATATATAAAACACGGTCCAATAACTTCCAGAGACAGGCATATATATATATATACCATCAAAGTCTTTGCCATCAAAGACTTCGCTCCACTGTCTTTACGTGTCACGCATTCCACTGCTACACACGTCTTTTTTGTTTGTTTTGATTTTTGTGTTTTTGGTTTGTTTGAACTTTGTCTTTGGTTTAAACAAACAAGCAAACAAACAAACACAAATCTTGTCTTTATTCGTGCTCTGGCGGACCACGCTCAAACCTACGTCGCTCAAACCTACGCTCACAGAGGCGACTGCACGAAGAGGGTGTTTACAGTCTGAGCTTCAGCCGTTCCACCGGCGGCACTGTGGGCCATGTATGTTAAACTAAAGCACAGCACATACTTGTTTCAGCCGCGGCAAAACCTCGTACGACCGAACTGGGAATTGGCCGCTCCGCCAACACAGAAACGGAAAGCGGTTGTAACTTCTCGCGCGACACAATGGACCAGAAGTAACGGTTGGCAGCAGCAGAGTCGGTCGGTCGGTCCCTCGACAACCTCATCAACACACGGGGGCCTCCACAGCGTACTAGTGGCAGGGACATTCCACAAATAAAGCGCGACGCTGGCACCTAGGAAGTAAAGGAAGCAGCAGCCGCTCTATATTGTTGTTGCTGCTGCTGCTGCTGCTGCGGGAGGGA
>JABMCL010002628.1:527500-550000 GCA_018857735.1 Alviniconcha marisindica | reverse complement strand
GACAGTAGACAGCAGACCGGTATAGACCAGGTGTAACGAACGTGCTCTTATCTACTGACAGCTGTAGCACAAACCTAAAACCAATAAAGCAACAAAGAGGTTCGCGTTTTGGTCTTGGCTGATCAAAGCCTGGGACGCCCCCTCAGTATGCATGCAAGGCGCCAGCTGTCAGCTCTGGTCACACTGACCCATAGTAAATAAGTAAGTAAGTATACTAAACATGTTGCTTAACGTCCACAGAAACCGTGAGGCTTATTAGGGACGGGGCGAAGGGGGAAGGTGGTATGGAGGTCGGGGGAAGAGGGAGATTATATACCTATCGCTGCACTGTCACCGCCAGAATGACTCCTGCATTAAGATGGGCAGCGATGAGAGACATTTTACTGTTTCATTAATTGTGAGGGACAAAGTCAAAAGGCAGTGTCCACAGACCACAACCTTTGAAGAGAAAGGAAGCCGAAGCGGATTTGAACCGAGGTCGCTCTGCTTACCAGCCTAACGCTTTGCCGAGGTCCCTCTGCTTACCAGCCTAACGCCTTGCCCCTAGGCCAAACCGGCTCATCAAGTGTTGTGAATAAATAATACTGAATGACCGAACGGACGCATCAACGGACTGGCGCTGAGATGGATGGACCGCGGATGAAGTCATACATTTTTTTTAAATCCTAAAATTAAAAGGAAAACAATTACCCCCCAACACACACACGCGGTTTCGCATCAACACCGATTTGTAAACGGAAACTATTTTCATGCCCCCACCAGCACCACCCGGAAATAATTTTTAAAAGTAATTGACCATCCCTTTCCCAATTCCACTGACCCCTTTCAACAACCCCCCCCACCACACACACACTCAATTTCCCCAGCCTCCACCCCCTTGCACCACCTCCACCCCCCGTGACTTCATTCATTCCCTGGAGCAAGCGAGTCTTGTCCATCTGCTGGGCCGAGTTAGTAACTTTAACTGACTGGCAGGAAGCAGTGGCGGGCCAGACGGCTACAAGGCAGCTCCAGTTTCAACGTGGGCTGATCAAAGCCAGGCGGCCGGCAAGCCAGCCACGTGTACCTCAGTGTCAACTTGGCACTCGCTGTGTGTAAACACCGATCGCAGAAAACTTACCAGGCCTCCCTCGCTCGCTGTACCGGTAACAGGGCCGCCCGCTCTTGTGGGCAGGTACAGGGTGGGTACATGTAGTGGAGTGGAGTGGAGTGCGGTGTAGTGGGTGGGCGGGTGGGGTAGGAGGGAAGATTCACTCGGCTGTACATTCAATATCAACGCGGGTTGGAGTTGAAGCTTGGATGAGAACCGCAGATGTGTTCCCCCCCCTCTCCACCCTCCACCTTCCTCCCTCATCGCCCTCTCGCACCCCCCTTCCATCCCCTCCACTCCCCTCCCCTCCCCTTCCATCCTTGCCCCTCGCTTTTCCCTACCAAGAGTGAAAAAGAGAGATTTGACAGAGAAAGGAGGGGGATGTATATCGGCCCCTTACTTTTCCGCTTCCGATCAAAGAGACTATGGTTTGGTAGAAAACATTCTCTGATCTGATATCAAATACCTCTCTCAAAGAGAGACAGACAGAGAAAAGAGAGAGGGGTATGGGGTGGGGGTAGTACCAGTCTTACCTATGCCATTGCCTCAAATCAGTCAATCTCTCTCTCTCTCTCTCTCTCTCTCTCTCTCTCTCTCTCTCTCTCTCTCTCTCTCTCTCTCTCTCTCTCACACACACACACACACACACACACACACACACACACCAACTCTCTCTCCCTCTCTCTCTCTCTACTCTCTCTCTCTCTCTCTCTGTGGCTCTCTAATGTGTATATATAGTATATATATATATATATATATATATATATATATATATATATATATATATATATATATAAGTCTCCCAGTGATTTGATTTATTACTCTTTTGTATTGTTCATAATTATCGATTGGCATTGATTTTCCACTATGATCATATATTATTATATATATATATATATAATATATATATACTATATATATATATATATATATATATGTTTGTAACTGTTCCAAGGACAGGTTGAACGACAGGCATTCTGCCTAAACCTTTATCCTTGTGTAATAAAGTTCAGTCAATCAATCAATCAATCTCTCTCTCTCTCTCTCTCTCTCTCTCTCTCTCTCTCTCTCTCTCTCTCTCTCTCTCGGCAGTCCGATCACAGCGCAACAAAGCGGCAAGAACAAATTCACGCGGAGATGATGTACAGAGATGCGAAGCGCGGAAATGACAAAATAATAGGCTACGTCAGAGCGAAGTGACAAAGTACAGCAAATTCTGCTGACGCCAGACTGAGTGAGGGGCCTTGCACATCACCAACACCTAGCTAAATCCCCCTACCTCCACCCCCACCCCCATCTTAACCCCCCTTATATTTCGTATTTAATTTAAGGAGGTGGGGCATAGTTCAGGAGCTGTGTGAGAGTCGAGGTGGCCGTCCTGGGCTGTCGGTCCTAACGAGCCTTCTGGTTTCCGTGGACGTAAAGCTATATTGAACCATGCTTCGGCACTGGTCTCAGCTTGTCCCTAATAATTATGTCAACTGACATCTGAGGACATTAAGCATCGCTTCATCAAGGAGGTGGGAAGTGTGTGTGTGTGTGTGTGTGTGTGTGTGTGTGTGTGTGTGTTGGGGTGGGGGGTACATGTGATACACGGTGTGCCCACAGACAGTCCTCATGCACACGCCTCTTCAGTTCAGAATCACTGCACGGGTACTTTGAAACGATTACTCGCGAGTTTAAGTGTGTTTCCTCCTCCTAACCTCACGGTAAAAAGGCGTGACTGGCTAGAGAAGAGAGACAGACAGACCGCCGGTGGGTTTCCCTCCTATCCCACCCGGTGCACAACAATCGGGCTGGCTTGCACCACGCGCTGCTCCCCTATCTGTTCTTATCGGCTGGTTACACGCCACGGCTACAAAACTTGTACAAGTCTCAGCTCAACCCGACCCTCTTGTTTTCCTTACCCACTTTTGCTCCAACCCAGTTTCCCCGAGGGCTCGGAAAAATAACTCTCTCTCTCTCTCTCTCTCTCTCTCTCTCTCTCTCTCTCTCTCTCTCTCTCTCTCTCTCCGACAGGTTTTGACTGAACCTGAAGTACAATCCCCCGTGGAATAAAGTTTTCGACGCTCTCTCTCTCTCTCTCTCTCTCTCTCTCTCTCTCTCTCTCTCTCTCTCTGTAATTTCAAACACCAGACAAAAATAGAAAACCGACGTGAAATTGAAAATCCTCATTTACCACCAAGAAATCTGGCCGTAAATAGCTGTAATCCTGGCGCAAATATCAGTAATAAACAGAAGAAGGGGGGGGGGGGGGGAGAGAGAAGGGGGAAAGGGGTGAGGAAAGGGGAGCAGAAGGGGTGAGGAGGAGGAGGAAGGGGGGGTCTCCGGAAAATTGTCCGCACGTATGAAGTTCCAAAATGAAAACGAGTTCATGCACGAAACGCTGGACTGGAAAGTACAGGAAAGGGCTGGGGGCTGAGGGTTTGGTTGGGAGGGGGGGGGGGGGGGGGGGGAGGGGGCTTCGATTTCAATACAGCAGCAGCACTCCGTCTCTCTCTCTCTCTCTCTCTCTCTCTCTCTCTCTCTCTCTCTCTCTCTCTCTCTCTCTCTCAATCATCCCGTCGCCTCTCTCTCTCTCTCTCTCTCTCTCTCTCTCTCTCTCTCTCTCTCTCTCTCTCTCTCAAGTCACGCCCCCTCTCTCACCCCTCCCCCCCCCTCTTTCTCCCTCTCTCATCCCGTCACTGCAACTTATTATTAATATAACGGACAGCTCGCTCGCTCTACTGAAAAGCCTAGCCTTACCCAGCTTGGCGTCTCTGGGCAGCGTGGCGCAGGACCGCGGCCGGGACGGCTTGGTATCCTTGTTGACCACGTACACGTGCTTGCTGTCGCACTGGCCCTTCTTGGGGCGCAGCTTCACCGCGCTGATGTTGTAGTCCGTGCCCAGGTTCAGGGCGCTGACGCTGGAGGCCGGGCGCGGGTGCACGTGCGGGTGGGCGTGGGCGTGGGAGTGGGGGTGGGGGTGGGGGTGGGGGTGAGCGTGGGGCAGCAGCTCCTTGCCGGGGTGAGAGGCGGAGGAGGAAGAGGCGGAGGCGGCGGCGGCGGCGTCCTTGGTGGAGAGAAGAGAAAGAGGAAGAGGCAGAGGAGGAGGAGGAGGAGGCGCCTTGTCCAGGTGCAGGCTGATGGAGCTCTTGGCGCGCCCGAAGAGCCTGGCCCGCAAGATCCGCGTCACGGTGGACCCCACGGAGGAGGCCGTGCTGCGGTGGCTGCCGCTGCCCTCCGACGTCTCGGCGCCGGTGTCTCCGGCCGCTAGCGTTGTTGGTCCCGTGGTGGTGGCGGTGGTGGGGGTGCTGTGGTCGGTGGATTCGGAGAATCCGGGGTTGTCGATGCCCTGAGTGGACGCCGAGAAGGTTCTTTGTTCCCGAGAAAACCCGTGAGCTTGCTGGTCCAGAGGTCCGTCCAGGTAGTGGAGGTGCTGGTGCTGGTGCTGGTGCCGGTGACCGGGGTGAAGGTGGCGCTGGTGGTGGTGGTAGTGCTGGAGCTGCTGGTAGTCCTGGATGTAGGACACGTCGCCGATGACGCTGTGCCGGTGCTGCGCGGCGTCGCCGGATGCGTGGCGCGACGCGGGCTTGGACCCTCCTCTGCCGGTGCTGCTGCGTAAGTGGTCCTCCGCTGGGCGTTGTTCCTGAGCTGACGATGATGACGATGATAACGACGACGACGACAATGCTGCTGATGGGCCCGCCACCGCCTGGTGAGCGACGGGGTCCGCCACGTGGGGCTCGGCCGCCGTTTTCATCCTGGGGTAGTGCTGCTCGAAGTAGTCAATGTTCGTGGAGTAGCTGTCGCTGGGGTACTGGTCCTGAGAGACGTGGCCTATGACGCTGTGGCGGTACTTGCTGGTGGTCCCACTGGGCTGGTGGTGGTGGTGGTGGTAGTAGTGGCGGTCCTGAGCAGACCCACCCGTCAAGCCACCACTGTCCTGAGCCGTGACCGAGGAGGAGGAGGAAGAGGAGGGCTGATGATGATGATGGTGGTGGTGGTGGCGGTCCTCACCGCCTTCTCGGCCGTAACGCTTGGTGGAATCCTTGTACTTCCGAGACTTCTCCTCCTCATCCTCCTCCTCCTCCTCTTTGCTGATGCCCTTGGACGGCGTCCCGCTTCCCGCGCCGCCATCAAGGCCTTGGCTGCCGTTGCTGCTGCTGCTGCTGCCACCATCACCACCACCACCACCACCACCGCCGCCGCCGCCGCCGTCGGGCTGGAGGTTGCTGCGGTTCTTGCTGGAGGTGGTGCGCAGGTTCCTGAGCCAGGACAGGGTCTTGTTGTAGATGCTGTTCTTGTGCAGCGAGGGCGGCGCCGTGGTGTCCAGGGTGTCCCGCCCCAGACTCTGGCTCCGCTTGCCCCGCCCGCCCAGGCTCAGGCTCCGGGACCAGCGGTACTTGGGCGAGTGGTCCAGGGC
This sequence comes from Alviniconcha marisindica, assembly GCA_018857735.1. Classification (NCBI taxonomy): domain Eukaryota; kingdom Metazoa; phylum Mollusca; class Gastropoda; family Provannidae; genus Alviniconcha; species Alviniconcha marisindica. The sequence continues at coordinate 544,505 of JABMCL010002628.1, read as the reverse complement.
CGGGCCGGCCTGCTGCCGGTCCCCGGGGCCCGAGGGCGGGGTTCGCTCCTCGGTGGGGCAGGCGGCCTGCAGGTACACCACGCGCTGCTGCTGCTGGGCCTGCTTGTTCACGCCGTGGCCGTACTGGTGGTGGTGGTTGTGGCTGTGGTGGTGGTGTTGCTGCTGGGCTTGGGGCTGGGGCTGGGCGGCCATGGGCACGACGACAGCGGGGTGGTGATCCGGGTGGTGCTGGTGGTGGTAGTGGCGGTGGTGGTGAAGCGCGTCGGCTTTCATGCCTAGGGCTGTTGTGGGCGAAACGACGGCCTCGGAATCACCTGCAAGTGACACTCACTGACACCGACACTGACTTTCAAATCGCCGCACTCGACGACACAAGTTTCGCATGAGGGCTGACTTCACACGTTGAGGACCTGCACCCCCAACACCCCAACACCCCAACACACACACACACACACACACACACACAACACACACACACACACACACACACACACACACACACCTATCCCCCTGCACGCGCCCACCACCCAGTCGCGTTCCAACCCGTGGTCCAGAGGGCGCCGGGGGCCGCCGCGACGCCTCCCTTCGCTCTTCACTGAGCTGATGGTTCGGTCACTCCTTCTTCTTCATCCTGTGTTCGTATTGTATAGCTCCTTACTCACAGCTAAGGGACGCGGCACTGCAGAATGAAAAGTAGCCGCTGAGTGTACACCAGCGGGATGAACAGATTGCGGCGGAGTGGAGAGATGCTTCCAGTCTGCTTGGCACTCACTCGGCACTGTGCGAAGGAACAGTAGCGACGGAGGGGCCAAGGTGTATGTAGCGTGTAGTGTGGCGGGGGTGTGGAGGCGGAGGGGGGGGTGGGGGGGGGGGGGGGGGGGGGGGGGGGGGGGGGGGGGGGGGGGGGGGGTGAAGTGAAGTGGAGTAAGTAAAGGGAAGCCAGAGAGGGTCTTTGTGCCGGTGCTATGGCTGGCTTATCATACCTGGTCCCCCCCTTTTTCCTTGCCCCTCCTCACAGACATCGCATCGCCCTGGTCGGACCAAACTGGCTCCTCTCTCTCTCTGCTCCTCTCTCTCTCTCTCCCCTCTCTCTCTCTCACTCTCTCTTCTCTCTCTCTCACACTCTCTCTCTCTCTCTCTCTCATCTCTCTCTCTCTCTCCTCCCCTCCCTCTCTCTCTCTCTTCTCTCTCTCTCTCTCTCTCTCTCTCTCTCTCTCTCTCTCTCTCTCTCTCTCTCACACACACCACACCACACACACACACACACACACACTCTCTCTCTCTCTCTCTCTCTCTCTCTCTCTCTCTCTCTCTCTCTCTCTCTCTCTCTCTCTCACACACACACACAAAACACACACCACACACTCTCTCTCTCTCTCTCTCTCCCCTCTCTCTCCCCCTCTCTCTCTCTCTCCTCTCTCTCTCTCTCTCTCCTCTTCTCCCTCTCACACCACACACCTCTCTCTCTCTCTCTCTCTCTCTCTCTCTCTCTCTCTCTCTCTCTCTCTCTCTCTCTCTCTCACACACACACACACACACACACACACACACACTCTCTCTCTCTCTCTCTCTCTCTCTCTCTCTCTCTCTCTCTCTCTCTCACACACACACACACACACTCTCTCTCTCTCTCTCTCTCTCTCTCTCTCTCTCTCTCTCACACACACACACACCCCACTCTCTCTCTCTCTCTCTCTCTCTCTCTCTCTCTCTCTCTCTCTCTCTCTCTCTCCCAGTTTTCCTACGCACCCACACCCGTCCCTCAAAGCTGCTGAAATCGTATCCGTAAGTAACGTACATGCGTTTGTACACTCGTGCACACAGACATGGTAGGTGCTTGCTCACTCTTGCTTATCACTTGCCTCAGATGCAAGAGAGGGGCGGTGGTGGTGGTGGGAGGGGAGGAAGGGGTGGGGGGAGAGACACAGAGAGAGAGAGAAGCAGATGTGGAGGGCAGGTGATGGGGTTGGAGGGGTGGTGTGTGTGGGGGGGGGGGGTAAAGCTTGGTAAGGAGTGGTGTTGAGAGTGCAAGAAAAGCTTCTTTTCCAGGTTCGTACTCTTGCCGCGTGATCGGCTTCTCATTCCATTCATTCACAATTCCCTTCTCTCATCTGGCCGACCTCCGTGTGCCGCTGGTAGGAACGGAATGGTCCCACTGAGTCGTGTGAGGCGTTTGCTGCTTCGGTTAGAAAGTCATCTCGTCGCATGTGATCAATGTGTGTGTGTGTGTGTGTGTGTGTGTGTGTGTGTGTGTGTGTGTGTGTGTGTGACTGCGTGCGTGCGTTCGTGCGTGCGTGCGTGCGTGCGTGCGTGTGGTCAGACGTGATAGATGTGTGTGTGTGTGTGGTGTGTGAGAGAGAGAGAGAGGGCCTGAAGTACAAGTGTCGGCACGGAAACGTCATGGTTTCCTTTGTATGCGTATGGTTTCCTTTGTGTGTGCAACAATGGCACAGAGAGAGAGAGAGAGAGGGGTAGAGAGAGAAAGACTGAAACTAAACGTCACCAGCAATCGATCGTAGCATCGTGTCCGTCTGATTCTGAACCTGTCCAACAGTCAGTAACTGAGCTAGTCCTTAACTCTGTTACGAACACAATTATACTAAAACACACCGAGATAGAGACAGAAGTCACATTGAACGCATCATCCAAAGACCACCCCCCCCCCCCCCCCCCCCCCCCAACCCACCCGCACACACACACACACACACACACACACACACACACACACACACACACACACACACACACCCATCCCTCCGTGTCCGCTAAAATCGACATCCCTCAGGCGGATCCACAGCAAACTGCAAAAGGCAGCAATGCATAAAATAGCATGTCCCCCCTCGTTACTCCAATGTTTCTGGCCACGCTTGCCTCCGATCCCTTTCATGTTCACCGACTACCGAGGGAGGGCAACAGAGGGCCTATCGACTGCAGCAACGCCTAGCTGAAGGAACAGGTGCAAAAGGAGCAGGTGCACGCCAGCTAGCCGTCGGCCGCTCGCTTCAGACGCCTGCAGTCAGTGATTCCGTCTGATGCAGTGGCTGAACGATTGACATCAACGATATTGTCGAAGTGTACAAGACGGGCAAATGTTCGGTCCGACTCACACCAAAGACCTTCCCGTCAGGGTCTACAAGGTGAACAAATGTTCGGTCCGACTCACTCTCTCGGTCCGACTCACACCAAAGACCTTCCCGTCAGGGTCTACAAGGTGAGCAAATGTTCGGTCCGACTCACGCCAAAGACCTTCCCGTCAGGGTCTACAAGGTGAGCAAATGTTCGGTCCGACTCACGCCAAAGACCTTCCCGTCAGGGTCTACAAGGTGAGCAAATGTTCGGTCCGACTCACGCTAAAGACCTTCCCGTCAGGGTCTACAAGGTGAGCAAATGTTCGGTCCGACTCACGCCAAAGACCTTCCCGTCAGGGTCTACAAGGTGAGCAAATGTTCGGTCCGACTCACGCCAAAGACCTTCCCGTCAGGGTCTACAAGGTGAGCAAATGTTCGGTCCGACTCACGCCAAAGACCTTCCCGTCAGGGTCTACAAGGTGAGCAAATGTTCGGTCCGACTCACGCTAAAGACCTTCCCGTCAGGGTCTACAAGGTGAGCAAATGTTCGGTCCGACTCACACCAAAGACCTTCCGGTTAGGGTCTACAAGGTGAGCAAATGTTCGGTCCGACTCACACCAAAGACCTTCCCGTCAGGGTCTACAAGGTGAGCAAACGTTCGGTCCGACTCACACCAAAGACCTTCCCGTCAGGGTACTTGTTAGTTGCTGGTTTTGTTTTGCCCACGTGCTTAAACCTGGATAAGAAAAACTTTGAATATTTTTTTTTTAAAGTGTGTGTGCGTGCGTGCGTGCGTGCGTCCGTGTGTGTGTATGTATAAAATATGTGAGCGTTTAGGGCTACAGGCGAGCTAAATGTCCATTATTATTATTATTATGTGTTTGTTTCCTTGTTTTTCTCAGCCGGCTGCACACCAGCAACGCATCAAATTATCTTCAAGGTCACGAAAAGCAGCTCGTACATGCTCTCAGGCCCATGCACAGCCACATACACACATTTTAAACTCGACGGGATCACAGCTTAATGGGGAGAAAAATACCGGTTTCAGTTTCCACGGCTTTTTTACCGCCGTATCGCTGTGAAAATAACGCCACCTTGAAAAGTTGAATGAACAAGGTCAAAGTCACCGAAACTGGTCATGACCGAGCGGAGTTTTCTTCCCTCAGAACCGTATCACTATCAGTGTAACTAAACGTGGGTAGCCATTGCCACTAAACGCGACCTATAAATCAGACTATAGATAAGGTGGTATATATATATAAATATATATATATACGCGGCAAGGGCTGATGACTCAGGCACAGTATTGTATAGCGCTCCTGCGCACTGTACGACGGTGTTCATACATACATACATACATACATACATACATGTATGCTCGTTCTTGCTCTCCTAGAGTGTACTACATTGGTCTGCCTTGGCTGCATAATCACACACGTGTGCCGTTTTGGCCTAGCGGTACAAGGCGTTAGGCTGGTAAGCGGCGGACGACGTCGGTTCGATTCCCCGCTTCTGCTCTCCTTCCTCTTCAAAGGTTTTGGGTTTCTGGACTCCTGTCTTGTGACTTTGCCCCTCACAGTTGATGAAAATTAACATGGCTCTCGTCGCTGCCCGTCTTAAAGCAGAGCTCATTCTGGTGGTAGCAGTGTAGAGTTCGGTAATGTTCCCTCTCGTATAGGCGCGTATTCCGGTTTAATGGGTGAAATGTTCGTGAAAATAGTCGCGCGAGAAAGCGTGAAACAAGTGAGTATGGTACAACACCCGCGAAAATCAATCAGCCGAGACCAAACAAAACATGGCAGCGCCACACGTTATACGTCACATCAAAAAGCATGTTATGAACAGAGACAAAATGAGTGACGCCTAATGCCGCCACACATCATTCCAATACTGATATTTCTTCAATGGTCTTTCACACACCCCCGCAGTAGACATGTCCCAGCTACAACACGTTGAGGAAGACTCACTGGCCAATGGAGACCCCCCCTGTAGACATGTCCCAGCTACAACACGTTGAGGGAGACTCACTGGCCAGTGAAGACCCCCCTGTAGACATGTCCCAGCTACAACACGTTGAGGAAGACTCACTGGCCAGTACAGACCCCCCTGCAGACAGACATGTCCCAGCTACATCATGTTCAGGAAGACTCACTGGCCAATGGCCCCTGTAGACATGTCCCAGCTACAACATGTTGAGGAAGACTCACTGGCCAGTACAAACCCCCCTGCAGACATGTCCCAGCTACAACACGTTGAGGAAGACTCACTGGCCAGTGGAGACCATACTGCAGACAAACATGTCCCAGCTACAACATGTTGAGGAAGACTCACTGGCCAGTACAGACCCCCCTGTAGACATGTCCCAGCTACAACATGCTGAGGAAGACTCACTGGCCAGTACAGACCCCCCTGTAGACATGTCCCAGCTACAACACGTTGTGGAAGACTCACTGGCCAGTGCAGACCCCCCTGCAGACTAAGACACCCCCCACCCCCACCCCCTCCCCCCACCCTACCCCTTTGCAGACCAAGCTGTACGGCCTTCGGCAGAACTGGAGAGGACGTTTCGATTCGTCAAGCGGCAGACCAGACTGTCCATGTGATCAGCGAACGACGAGAAGGAGAAGGACAAGACGACTGTTTTCCTAAATGAGCTTTCTAGATGGAGAGGGCGTTTCGATGGAGAGGACGTTTCGATTCGTCAAGCGGCAGACCAGACTGTCCTTGTGATCAGCGAACGACGAGAAGGAGAAGGACAAGACGATCTTTTTCCTAAATGAGCTTTCTAGATGGCAGGCATGGCTACACTCCTACAGAATGGCTGTGGTTAATGCGGCGTCAGTTGCACTTGTTGTGTGACGCACGCACACGCCTGATCACTTCTGCTTTTCACATTAATAGCGTCGGCCCGCCGGACATGTCAAACAGCCATTGGGCATTCGATGTCGAATAGCCACCGGGCATTCGATTTCTCACAGTGGCCTTGGCTTCAGACACGCACGGTCTGAGCTGTTAGATGCTCTGCTCTGCTCTGCTCTGCTCTGCCCTGCCCTGCCCTGCCCTGCCCTGCTCTGCTCTGCTCCCCAAAAGACTGTATAGTGCGACGGTCTTTGATGGCACTCCGTCTGACGGGAGATGGCTCAGTCGATGCACGCTAACCCGTGTGCCGTCGCAAGCAGGTTAGAATTAGGTGCGGGTGACACGCACAACAGTAATTCTCTTTTTAAAAACCTTTTCTTCAGTCTCATTGCCCTGATTGCCCTGATATGCGACTGGTGTGTGTGTGTGTGTGTGTGTGTGTGTGTGTGTGTGTGTGCGTGCGTGCGTGCGTGCGTGCGTGCGTGCGTGCGTGCGTGCGTGCGTGCGTGCGTGCGTGCGTGCGTGCGTGCGTGTGCGAGTCTCTGTGTGTGCGTGTGTGTGTGCGTGCGTGCGTGTGTGCGTGCGTGTGTGCGTGCATTCATGTTGTATGCATTGAATTTTGACAAATATGTATTTGTAGAGAACGTGTAAGCGCTTAGGGCCTGTGCGGGTTAAGCGCTCTAAGTATTCATTATTATTAGTAGTAGTAGTAATAACCGAAAATTCCAAACCTCTCTGGGGCCTTGACTTCAGCAACAAAGCAACAGAAACTTCTCAAATGACAGTCTCAGCGATTTCTCTTAGATTTTTTTATACAATAAATTAAAAATGGGTCGGGTGTGATGGTGGGAGTGTGTGTGTGTGTTTGGGGGGGGGGGGGGTAAGGTAGATTTTATCGTCCCAATGAGGTATTTTCCCCTGGGAAGTTTGGGACGTTTCCCCGCGGCATACTATGCGTCACGCAAGAAGCTGAGCGGTTCGGAACAAGCCAGGATTCTCCGAGCTGTGATTTTCTTTTCGCGATGGTTCGTGAGCCGGTTTGGCCTAGCGGTAAGGCGTTAGGCTGGTAAGCGGAAGGACCTCGGTTCGATACCGCTTCGGCTCTCCTTTCTCTTCAAAAAGGTTGTGGTTTGTGGACACTGTCTAGTTACTTTGTCCATCACTTCCTACTGAAACATTAAAATGGCTCTCATCGCTGCCCATCTTAATGCAGAAGTCATTCTGGTGGTAACAGTGTAGCGGCAGGTGTATAATCTCCCTCTCCCCCCACCTCCATAACCCCTTCCCCCCCTTCTCCCCGTCCCTAATAAGCCGTACGGTTTCTGTGGACGTTAAGCACCATGTTTACTTACTTACTTCGCGATGGTCGAAGGGTGGGGTGGGTGCGGGGGAGGGGGGATATACTTTATTGTACCAATGAAGGATTTTCCCCTGGGAAATTTGGGACGTTTCCCTGCGGCATATCATGCGTCACACAACAAGTTGAACAAGTTCGGAACAACTTGAGCCAGGCGTCTCAGAGCTGTGATTTTCTTTTCGCGATGGTTGGAAGGGGGAGGGAGGTAAAAATAAAATATATAAAAATATAAAATAAAAGGGGAGGGGGGGGGGGTATACTTTTTAGGAATTAGGAATTTCCCCCTCTGGGAAATTCGAAACGGTTTCCCGTGGCACACAATGCGGCACGCAAAAAGCTGAGCAGCTCAGCACTGAGCAAGACGAGCATGCGGGTGACTGAAGGCAATGACGAGCACTAACAACTTTTGTGTTTCCTGTACTTATTTGCTGAACTTATGATTACGATGAATGAATAAAATGTTGTTTAAACTAACAACCGGAAGCCAGAAAAACTCCGCAGCAGGAGGCGGGCGATCATCTTGGCAGCGACGGTCGCTACAATGTTTGGACAGGTTGTATCAAGTACATACAAACCGCTGTAAATACATACAAACTGTTGTATCAAGTACATACAAACTGCTGTAGAATACATTTTCGTCCTGTGACTCGCTCGCCCTGATGTAACCGTACCGGTTCAATGATGACTGGGCGTAAAGCATCAAGTTACTGTGACTCGATCGTTAGTCGAAATGTCTGGCGGAAGTGGTGTCAATTTAAAGCAAAACAATCAATCTACAAAGCTGTGCTATAAATCGAGATGAGTTACTGACCTCCAACTGATCAAAAGAGTCAGTCAGTCAGTTAGTTAGTTAGTTAGTTAGTTAGTTAGTTAGTTGTTAGTTGGTTGGTTGGTTGGTTGGTTGGTTGGTTGGTTGGTTCCTTGAGCTCAGTCAAAGGACTCAACAAACAAAGGAAGGTCACTGGCGCTCAAAAGACATCACATGAACACAACAACGAAGACGCAAATTGCCTACGGTAACTCTCACCTGGCTTGCGAGTAAATACAAATACAGTCCACCAAAAGTACATCCTCAAAGCTACAGGTCCTTGTTGCTGTGTTAATAAAACGTCTTTCGGGCGTTACATCAACTCCTTTCAGTTTTGTCTGTTGATTGTACGCAAGTGCTCTATGCATCGTTCTGTTTCAGATTTTAACCAAAGCACTGTCTAAAGTGAGCATTAAACTTTAAGGAGCAGGCTCCGTTTAAAGGAACATCTCAAAATAAACGCTACCGTACATGTACTGTATACGATGACCTCAGTTTGGAACCCCAAACCCTCTCTCAGTCACTGCTTCTGCTAAGTATAGTAACCCTCCACCCCAACCACGACCTCAGTCATCCCCTCCCCCCCCCCCCCCCCCCCCCCCCCCCACCCCCACACCACCCCCGTGCCAAAAATGATAAACGACGAAAATAAGTCACGCAGGAAGCCCTACAGAAGCAGGAAACGCGAAGACGATGCGTCTGAGCTTGCCTGCATTTACCTGAAAATTAATCTCCATCTGACCGACTCTATCGAAAAATGCTTCTTCCCGGCAGTGCTTATCTATCCGTTTTGGGGGCTTATTGCGTCAAAGCCGTCAGCACCGTTCGTACTTCATCTCCTCATCTAAGACCGTGTGCGCGCGCGAGTGCGTGCGTGCGTGCGTGCGCGCGTGCGTGCGCACGTGACTGCGCCTCGAAGACCAGTGAGGCTTAGCCTGGTTCTTAAAAGCGCTTCGTGAAGTGTCGTGAAGCTTCGTGAACACTGTTTGCACATTCAACACATAACGCCCTTCGCCAACACAGTTCCGCCTGAGGTTTTTGAAACGGTGAAAGATCTTTGTGGAACACGGGTCCGCCGACGAAATCGCCTTTAATCCCGAATACAAACACCAATCATCTCCGCTGCTGCTGCTCAGTACTTCAAAACTTCAGTGGCTTCAAACCATCATTTCAGATTTCAGGAGCTGTGTGAAAGTCGATGTGGCCCCGCCCCTAATAGACCATATTATGGTTGCTGTGGACGTAAAGCACCATGAAAGAAGAACCATTACTTCCGGTCTGCTGGTGCCCATCATTAGGACCCATCTCCCTTGGTGGTGGTACCTTCTGTGTGTGTGTGTGTGTGTGTGTGTGTGTGTGTGGTGGGGGAGGGGGGAGGCTGTGTGGCGGGGGAGGGTGTGTGTGTGTGTGTGTGTGTGTGTGTGTGTGTGTGTGTGTGTGTGTGTGTGTGTGTGTGTGTGTGTGTGTGTACTAGCTCTACTAATCAGAGCTTTTACACTACAATGTGTTTTGAAATGCCCACGTACGGCACTGCTAAAAGTAAAAAACAATCAGAACTGTTAACGTTAACCTACGATCTGAGTAGTGCCACTCCTACACAGCTCTGCTAAGCCAATCAGAACTGTTAGCGTTACCCTACGTATACGATCTGAGTAGCGCCACTCCCACACAGCTCCGCTAAACCGATCAGAACTGTTAGCGTTACCCTACGATTCTGAGTTGTGCCACTCCCACACAGCTCCGCTAAACCAATCAGAACTGTTAGCGTTACCCTACGATCTGAGTTGTGCCACTCCCACACAGCTCCGCTAAACCAATCAGAACTGTTAGCGTTACCCTACGACCTGAGTTGTGCCACTCCCGCACAGCGCTAGATGCTAAACCAGTCAGAATTGTTGTTACATTACGATCTGTGTTTTGACATGTCCGGCCACGGGACTGCTACGCTGCGCTAAACCGGTCACTAACTGTTATCCTACGGTCTGCGTTCTTGACATCCGGCCGCTATGGTAGGTGGCACTAAAACTGACGAAAATGATACTGCAACCTGAGCTCTTGGGTTGGCGGACTTCAGCTCGAGTTTCATCCGATCAATAACCACATGCCCTTACATGATCAACGGGCAGGCCTTCGTCACCGGAGGGGGGTGTGTGTGTGTGTGGTGGGGGGGGGGAGAATTACATGCCTGTACCACCGAGGCACCTGTCAATGACAGACACTAAACGCGCTGGGATGATGGCGAGATGACTATTCAGTGCTAGTGCGAATACAAGAGACGCGTGACGATACCGCGTGACCAATACCCCATGCGAGGCAGGTCTCTGAGCCTTCCGAACCTCTGGCACCAGCAACGATCCTGGCTTTGCCACAGGCTTCTCCGTCTTCCTAAAGCACGTCGTTCTTGTGTCGTTTCGGCAAAAATGAAAAGGTCCGCACTGCGTGCATGTCAAAATGTTCAGTGGTATCACAGAGTTAACCACCAGTTCATTATACCAGCGAGGACGTCAAATTAGAACCAACGTCATTCAGAATCGATGAGGGGAGTTCGCGATGCGCTGTGTGTGTGTGTGTGTGTGTGTGTGTGTGTGTGTGTGTGTGTGTGTGTGTGTGTGTGTGTGTGTGTGTGTGTGTGTGTGTGTGTGTGTGTGTGTGTGTGTGTGTGTGGTGTGTGTGTGTGGGGTGTGTGTTGTGTGTGTTGTGTGTGTGTCGTGTGTGTGGTGTGTGTGTGTGTGTGTGTGTGTGTGTGTGTGTGTGTGTGCCCGTGTGTGTGTGTGTGTGTGTGTGTGTGTGGTGTGTGTGTGTGTGTGTGTGTGCCGCGTGTGCCCGTGTGTGTGTGAGGGAGTGGCGGGGGTGGTGGTGGGGATCGGGGGGGGATGGGGGGGCGTCACACCAACCTCTCTGGTTATCAGGTAATCAACCTACTGTAGGAGATTGCGGCGGAAAGCCACAACTTTTTCTCTCAACGATCGCCGTACGCGGTAGCCTGGAAGCCACCCTTTGTAACGCTTTTCCATAGCAACGCTGTGTGATCGTCAGCCCGCCTTCAGATGCTTTCCATACGTGGCATTTCACATTATCGTGGTATGCAATTCAATTATCAGCGAACAAAGAAATGCCTTCGCCTTTCCCAAAAACCTAGCCGTTCAGAGGAGGCTGAAATCGGATACTGCAGCGTCGTAAGGTTGTTCGATTTTTGAAGCGGGTCAGGCGCATAATGCGCCCCAGATATTTCATGATCTCAGTCGAGAATGTGCATGTCTTCAAGCTGATTACATTCACGACAGATGTTTCTCTGTCGTTCGCTGAAAATCCCACAACAGCGTTGGCAGGTCGAACGAAGTACTTTGACTGAACCAACGTTCTCCATTGAGAGCCTCGGCGAGACTGAACAAAAACAAAAACACCACCATCGCCGAAAGGGGACCTCTTAAAATGCGTAGTGTATAAAATGTCCAGTCTGACAGCATGCAGAGTCAGCATCTAAATCCGTCACGATTGAATGGGGCCAACGTCTTAAATGGAAACATCAGTCAGATGTCTTGGTAAAGCATACGCGACCCTGTTGTCTGGCTCTGCCCGCTACATTGTTGTTCTCTCTCTCTCTCTCTCTCTCTCTCTCTCTCTCTCTCTCTCTCTCTCTCTCTCTCTCTCTCTCCCCCCCCCCCTCCTCCTCGCCTTCTCTGTCTCCCCCATCTCTCTCTCTCTCGTCCTCCCTTGTCTCTTTTCCGTGTCTCTGCCATTCCCCCTCTCTCTCTCTCTCTCCCACCTTCCCTCTCTCCCTCTCTCTCTCTCTCTCTCTCTCTCTCTCTCTCTCTAAATTACCAAAAATGTTTTGCATATTTTTATTTTTTTATTTTTTACCATCCCGTCTCTCTCCCCCCCCCCCCCCCCCCCCTCTCTCTCTCCCCCCCCCCCCCCCCCTCTCTCTCTCTCTCTTCTTCTCTCTCTCCTCCTCTCCTCAAAGCACAACTAACTAACTAACTAACTCTCTCTCTCTCCCGCCTCAAATCCTCGGACTCAAGTCAAAGTGCAAGAGGAAGAGGCTGAGAATGAAACTGCCCGACGTCCGGCACCCGGGAGCGCCCCAGCCCGTCGTGCATTGACTAAGCAGTGTGCAGCAGGGGCCGGGGGCATCACTGAGAGATGGGGGTTGTTGCTGGGGGGCGGGAGGGGGGGGGGGGGCAGGGCAGTAGTTATAGCGATAAGTATTGTAACAGGCCAGGTGCCAGGCCACTGGAGTGAGAGCGATGAGGGCGGGTGGTCAGTCGTGTCTGCGGAGCTATTATATACATACACACACGATCTACGTACAGCCGCACCTGCTTCCAGTTCCACTGACCACCACCACCACTGACACACGATGACCGTGCACGCGCGTATAGTATAGTTAGCTGCATACGTAGTGGCTGTCTTCTGGTCGCCTGGAGCCGTGTATAAACTAACTTACTCTCTCTCTCTCTCTCTCTCTCTCTCTCTCTCTCTCTCTCTCTCTCTCTCTCTCTCTCTCTCTCTCTACTAGTTGTTAAACAAGTTTGGACAAAACCTAAACAACAATCCTTGCGAAAGTTTTCTTTTCTCTCTCTCTCTCTCTCTCTCTCTCTCTCTCTCTCTCTCTCTCTCTCTCATCTATCTATCTCTCCCCCCCCCCCCCCCCCCTCCCCCCTTCGTTTTTTTTTTTTAAAGTTTTTTTTAAATGTTTAAAATTCTTATATCTCAGTTGTATCAAAAGAAAGGGTAGTCTCGGCCAACCCAAATCACTGATCCCCTGAGCCGAGCATATAGTTCAGTGCCAAAACTTGTGAATAGTTTTGGCTATCCGATATTCTTTTAGAGAGAGAGAGAGAGAGAGAGAGAGAATTTTAAAGCAAATTTGTTTTTTAATGTTTTGGCTATCCGATATTCTTTTAGAGAGAGAGAGAGAGAGACAGACAGAGAGAGAGAATTTTAAAGCAAATTAGTTTTTTAATGTTTTGGCTATCCGATATTCTTTTAGATAGATAAATAGACAGATATTTTTAATGCAAATTAGTTTTTTAATGTTCCACAATTCGCTCATGGCGGATCAACCATAAACGTGTAGTCCTTCGACATAACTTCTGGATAACTTTCTTTTCCCTTCAGGTACAAGGTTGCATCATGGTGAAGCGGTTGCCCTTTCGATTCATGCTGACGCGCAGCAAATTCACAAACACAACTTTTATCTGACGACTGTCCGCTGATCTGAAATGCTTGCTGCGTGAGCGAACGCACTTTCTGCCTTGTATTTTTGGATTTTTTTTTAGTGTGGGGGTGGGAGGAACGGCTTGTTGTTGTTGTTGTTCTGTTCTGTTCTGTTGTTGTTGTTGTTGTTGTTGTTGTTGTTGTTTGGAAGGCAGGGGCAGGCGACAATCATTTTGCTATACAGCGTCATGTCGGAGTTTTCGTAACATGGGACCTCATCACACCTAATTTGGGTTTCCTCTCCTTCCCTGTGTATTTATCACAGACGTCGCCAAACACGAGGGGGGGGGGGGGGGGAAGGAAAAAAACAAAACAAAAACAAAACAAAACAAAACAGGAATACACGCTTCAGTGCAGTCAAAGATTTCCCCTCAGTCTTTGGTACTGTACAGTGACAACCGCAGCAATACCGGTGGCACACTGACCGGGGGTTAATTCGGTCGAGTGATCAGTCATTTTGTTTCCGTCCATATAAAAGCAGAATTCAATTCCGAGGAGCTAACATGGTTCAGGAGCTGTGTGAGAGTCGAGGTGGACGTCCTGGGCTGTCCGTCCTAACGAGCCTTCTGGTTTCCGTGGACGTAAAGATTTATTGCACCGTGCTTCGGCATTGGTCACAACTTGTCCCTAATATGTCAACTGACATCTGAGGACATTAAGCATCACTTCATCATCATCGAGGAGCTAGTAATTGCCCGTCCCTAATAAGACTTACGGTTTCTGTGGACGTTAAGCACCATGTTTACTTACTCTACGAGGAGCTATTTATGAGCCGGTTTGGCCTAGTGGTAAGGCGTTAGGCTGGTAAGCGGAAGGACCTCAGTTCGATACCGCTTCGGCTCTCCTTTCTCTTCAAAAAGGTTGTGGTTTGTGGACACTGTCTTGTGACTTTCTCAATCACTTCCTTCTGAAACATTAAAATGGCTCTCATCGCTGCCCATCTTAATGCAGGAATCATTCTGGGGTGACAGTGTCGCGATAGGTATATATAATCTCCCTCTCCCCCACCTCCATAACCCCCCCCCCCCCCTCCCCGTCCCTAATAAGCCGTACGGTTTCTGTGGACGTTAAGCACCATGTTTACTATTTACGAGGAGCTAGCTGCGACTGCTCAATGCTGCGGACTCTGGGACCACAGAGCGGACAGTAAATCCGCTCTACGCTGGGACAAAAGCTCTGATTCCTCCGCTCGACTTCACGCGGCAAGAAGGGGCAGTGAAGAGTGATGCAGTCAGTGATGGTCGTCTGCGGCAGGTTCCACTGAACCGTGGGAGTGTAATCAAAGACGGTGCGGTGTTTGGTGTGAGGACCGGGAGCGGCTGACGGACACATAAACACGCATAGCTGACCGCTGCCGGTGGTGGTGCCTACAGTGACCGGCCTCCCTGCACGTGCAGCTGGCTAACTCCAACGTGCTCCGGGTAGGTAGGTAGGTACAGGGTATGATGAGGAATTAAACGCTCATGCGTGCAGGGCTCAGTGGGTGTGACTGAACGAACCATTCCACACAGTCTTCCGCAGCCGCGTCCCAGCTGCACGCGCATCTAAGTCCTGAGAGTATCTAGAATACTGTTATCATGCAAACTATGAAGTAAGCAGAGGGCATGTGACGTGTGTATTCACAGAGTTTTTTTATATATATAATATATATATATATATATATATATATATATATATATATATATATATATATATATATATATCACAGTGTTGATTAATTACACGCTCATGTACGGCTCAGTGAGTGTGAACCATTCCATAGTTTTCAGCCGCATCAGTTGCAAGCGCATCCAACTGCTAACAGTATCTAGACCGCCCAGCACTGTAATCATGCAAATTATGAAGTAAGCGAAGGGCACGTGACGTACGTATTCACACAGCTTCTTATATATAATAGTGTTAATAAATTACACCCTCATGTACGGCCGCGGCTCAATGGGTATGACTGAACGAACCATTCCATAGTTTTGAACCGCGCTGCAAGCGTATCCAGCTACCGACTTTTATCTACACTACCCAGCTACTGTAGTCATGAAAATTATGATGTAAGCAAAGGGCACGTGGCGTACGTATTTCATACAGCTTCTTATATCATTATGTGAATGAATTACACGCTCATGTCCGGCTCGGTGGGTGTGAACCATTCCATAGTTTTCAGCTGCGTTGCACGTGCATCAAACCGTGTACTGACTTTGTCTCCCAATACCGACTGGTGAATCATGCACATTATAAGGTAAGCAATGGCGGGTATGTGGCGTGTTCAGTCACGCAGTCTTCGCTTCATTTAAAATACCGGTGACGGGACTGACTGGAAATTGTAACCCAAAGCGGCCATCACGAACCGCTTCCTTCAAACCGTTCAACCGGAAATAGTGACAGTTTCGTCACCGGCTTGCACAGTTCCAGTTGGTTTCTTCAGTCGTCTTTCAGTCTCTCCTGCTGAGGATGGCGCGCGCGCGAACACACACACAAAACACACACACACACACACACACACACACACACACACCACACACACACACACACACAAACAACACACACACACACACACACACACACCACCACACACACCACAACCACACACACACACACACACACACCAAAACACACACACCCCACTCAAACAACACACACACACACAAAACACACACACACACACACACACACACACACACACACACACACACACACACAACACACACACACACACACACACACACACACACACACACACACACACACACACACACACACACACACACACACACACACACACGCACACACGCACATACAGAAATAGATATATATTATCACGCTCCTCCTCCTGGACTTCCTTCCTGCTCCCACCGACTTTCTGCAAAACCGCTGCCTCGACAGCGCGTAAATATATGACTTATCAGGAACAGCTAATAGTACACGGGAATAGCATGATAAGACAACTTGCACGTCCCTTTGATGCCGGTCCTCGCGTGCCTGGAAATCCAATCAAACCGTCTATTCAGTTCCTCCATCGCCACCCCTCGTGGCCTCGAGAACACGGCGAACACAGCACTAAAACGGGGAGTAAAAGAGCAATACCGAGCAGCAAAAGGAAACACCAGGAAGTGACGAAGAAGAAGACCTGCGTGTAGGAGCTACGCGATTCTCGGTTTTTGAAAAAGAAGAGAAGAAAACAAAAACAGAACAACCCGTGTACAATCAGATACAGGCACGAAGGCGGGGGGGGGGGGGGGGGGGGGGGGGAAGAGAGAGAGAGAGGAGAAGAAGAAAAGCAACTACTTCATAAACGGTGGCGGCGCCGATGAAGAGCTAATGACAATAGCAGAGGCAAGCAGGCGAGGAGTTCCAGAGATAGGCCTGAAATGGCGCGTGACCGGATGCCTCCCCAGTTCGCCATGAGCCATGGGGGGGGGGGGGGGGGGGAGAGAGAGAACGGAAGATGACACGATCAGTCGTCCGGTGAGTATCAGTGTTTAGTATTACCCCGGTCCTCAACTCGGGGTGGATGGAGGTGGGGGTAGGCGGTTGGCCGATACCTCCCCAGTTCGCCATGAGCCATTGGAAAGGGAGGACAGGGAGAACAGAAGATGACACGTAAGTAAACATGGTGCTTAACGTCCACAGAAACCGTACGGCTTATTAGGGACGGGGAGAAGGGAGTATGGATGTGGCGGGGGGGGGGGGGGAGATTA
>JABMCL010002628.1:517500-522500 GCA_018857735.1 Alviniconcha marisindica | reverse complement strand
AAACGTATCATCAATGTAACATGTAAAATAAATAACACTTCGAATTAAACACATGATAGTTCAACTAGAGAGACAGACAGACAGACAGAGACACAGAGAGACACACACACACAGAGAGAACCTATTGAAACAAATTACAGCTAAAACAAGTTAACCCCTTAACTGCCCCAGCTCGTTAATTTTCCGGGCTAAAATGTGCATACATACAAGCTTGCAAACAGCATATTTGATGGTCCTATAACAACTCCATTTTCAATACTGTACACATGCTCATGCGAAGAGGGTGAAAAGCCTTAATGATTTCAAATTTGGCACTTCTATTGGTCGTTTTTCCGAGTGACGGTGCGGCAAGCACAGCAATGAAAGGGTTAATAACAACAGAAATCACACACACACACACACACACACCACACACACACACACGCACGCACGCACACACGCACGCACGCACGCACGCACGCACGCACGCACACACACGCGCGCGCGCACTCAGTGACTTATTACGGTGTTTGTTCGTCCTGAGGTGACCCTGTACGCCGGTTGACAAGACGTTAAAATCCAATTACCAACTAATTTGTCTCACAAATCAACCTCTAACGTTTTGGCGGCCATAGCCGTTGTGACGTCAGCCAATTTGCTGCGTGTTTTCCGTCGAAGGTTTCCCAGTGCCTGCCAGCAACACCGCCAAGAGGTCGAAGAGGTGATTACGTGCATCCACCAGACAAATAGATAATGGGTGCGAGAAGAGAAAGGGAAAAACAATGGGCGGCTGAAAACGATACCACACAAAAGTTAACACGACACCGTTGCCGAATTGCCATTATCCACAAAAGCAATCCTGACCCGGCAGCACGACACAGCACGACACAGCAAAACACTCAACTGGAGGCTGCGAGTACGGAATTTAAAAAGAATCTCTGTTACAGTTTACATTTACATCACAGAAATTATAGGATGGGCCCGGGTACCATAACTGACTATAATTAAACATTATTCCGAAGAATAAGGGGAAAGGAGGAAGAAGGGGGGGGTGAAGAGAAGCATTTCTGCAGACTATTTTAGATATTACGTCAATGCTTCGATCATTGACGTCACAGAATAATAGCACTTTCGGAGCAGGGGGCTAGCAGAATCAATATTAGGCAAAAACTGAGCAGGCTGCAAAAAAGAGAGAGAGGGAGAGAGCTTCCGAACAACATATGATGTACATTTGACAAGTTGAATCATCACTGCTATCGGGTGCGCGATGATGAGTGATTCCTGTCAAAACAACAGCGCCTTAAAGTCTTTACGTGCCACTTTCAGTGTATGACATGGTTACTGACGTACCGCAAACCATCATCACACCGCCTTCAAAAGTTTGTTTCCTGATTCCACTTTAAGTTTATGACAAGGTTACTGACCATCCTCACACCGCCTTCAAAATTTTGTTTTCTGATTCCACTTTAAAGGAACTCTCCTTCGGCGGCTAAACTTCTCGTGTGCTTAGAGGAGGTTAAACGAACATGATCAGCGTTAAAAGTTTTGTGATTGAACGTGCCGTTGATTTTATAACGATTTTAGAAGAGGACTTTCCCTGACAGTGTTACTAACACTGTTTTCACGAGCTCTTTCCCGCGTTTCAGTATGACGTCATTCCTAGGATACCGGAACTTCTCAGTTTTGTGTATACGTCATGTATAAATTACTTTTGTCAATGTTTATTTTTTTAAACTGGACAGTCTGTGTGACAAAGATTCATTTTCCTAGAGTTTTAATGGGGAACAGCACACAAAAAAACTCGGAAATAAATTGACAGTGTCTGAAATTGCCAAGACGAATAATGAAATGATGTCTAGCGTCCTTTCGAACATTTTAGGGTGGCCTGGGAGAAATTTATCCAAACAGGTACGTTTCGAGGCACGATTCTGTCACACTGGCTCAACCAACACAAGCTCGTTGTGGTTTGTAGACACCTTCGACCAATCGCAGACTTGTATACAACACAACTACCCGTGTGATTTCATGCATATGAAAGAAAGCATTCTTTTTCTGAGGAATGAGTGAACAACTACTGGTGAGGTTGACAAAACTGATAGAACAGATCTGGGGAAATGTATTCACCTATGCGACAAAACACAAGGAAACAAGGAAACGCAAGCGCTTTCGACAGAAAATTGTCTTCGTCAGGTGCAAGAAACTAGACATATAATAATAAGAAGGAAGCAAAGAGAAGTCAGACAAGAAGAAGCTGATGTAAAAATAATTGTTAAGAATTTATACGCAGATTTAAAACTACGTCATCAAAATGACGAAAATTAGGAAGATTTTTAAGTGGGCAGATCGTGGCAAACACTGAACATCAAATCAAACAAGATTTGCCAACAGTATGTCGGTCCTTACTTTTCGTACAACCCACACTATGGTTTTGTTGCCAAGCGAATAGCAAGGCTCCCAAAGTAGGACAGGTTTTCCCATACGCTACTTATAACAATCATTCGTTTCTTGTTTTGTTTGTGGACTGATCCACTATGAAGCTGATGTTACGGTTCGGAAAAGTTCAATTGTAGGTGTTGATGCGTAGTACTGAGTGCAGTTCACAAGGTGTGTGTTGCCGCAGTTCCCCCAACCTAGCGAGTGGACGAATTTCCCCCAGGCCACCCTATGTGTTTGGCTCAACGAAATGATGGCAAAATCATTTTGACGTCATTACGATATCAATAATCTGACGCAAGATTATAGAAAGGAGAAGGAAGAGTCGAAGGAAACTCTAGAAGTAGTTACTGATGGCAAGAATGACAAAACTGAAATGAATGACTAAGAATATGTACACAAAAAGAGAACACGGGACGGGACATGTGTTTTGTTTTGTGTGCCGCCCTTCTTTTGTGTTAACAGATAATAATTATACATTCTTTCACGTGCCATTATAAGGAGCAAATAGCCCTTTGAACAAAAGCAACGAAGAACTGAGAATGAAACAGTGGTGTTTATATCTTCATAGTTCTTTTTCCATTTTTTCAAGATTATGCAATCAAAGTAGAGATAATTTGGAGTTACCACCATTTATCTTCGGGGGACCAAAATAAAAAGAACGTTTAGCTCGACCGGCAAGAGACCGACGCAGGTCGTGGCTGGTAAACCTGGGTGACCAGGTGGAGAGGTGGAGAGAGCGGTGCAAAAGGTTAGACGTCTGCGATAGGAAACTGGCAAAGTAACAACTGGACAAGTAAAAGAAAAGGTTCCTGATACTTCGTTTTTGACTGATAGGAGTAGTCTACCGGAACCATACGTTTAAATATTCTACTAAGTACTACCTGTTTGCGTAAGTGTGTGTTTCTGGCGTGCCACCGGCCGGTAGGTTTTTCTTCTTTTCATTATTATTATTACGGTATCTAAAATATTTCCTGTAGTAGCATCGGATCAATACGCTGAGAAAGAATTGTTACCCAACACTTTGCACCTCGGTCCATCGCCGAGCATTATTAGTAAACGGCAGCTACAGGTCTCATCCACTATAGTTAAGTACACACAGCACGATTAGGAGATTTATTCAAAGAAAGACATAACATTATTAACACAATCATCAGTTAAGTCGCCCGACAAATTATTACGCCTGATCAGATTACGTGCCTGAGACAACGCCATTGTCAATTGTTTGTAGGCCGAGTCTACAAAACTTTGTGTAAAAAACAAAGTGTAATGAGGTTATACGCATTCCGTAAATAGCTGCCCCCGGGCGGAGATCCCAATCTATTTTTAGACCACTACAGTTATTCTTAAATTGCCGCATTTCAACAGGACCAAAGCAGAAATTAATGCTACATAACAATCGCATATAAAACAATAACAATTCATGCAAAAAAAACGTTTTTTAGCCAAATCTGCGTGGGCCAGTCCCTTTAAATTTATGACAAGGTTGCTGACCATCCTCACACCGCCTTCAAAAGTTTGTTTTCTGATTCCGCTTCAAGTTTATGACAAGGTTACTGGCGTACCGCACCGCAAACCATCCTCACACCGCCTTCAAAAGTTTGTTTTCTGATTAAAATTCGTTCCACACTCTAAACCCCTCTTTTGATCTATAGCAAACACGTACGACCCTGGCACAAGCCAGACGTGACTTCGCGACCTTTCGCAAAAGCAACGAGGAAGAAAGACGCACGGTGTAGATAGGAACAAGACAGGCGGCGTGTAACTACGAGTATTGATCCCATATTTCTGTTGCTGTCCTTCGGACCGCATGGGGGCCTTTTCCATTCTCGCCCGGGGACTCGGCCTAATAACAAAACCGCGGTCTGAAACACATGCCGCACTATTAGTAACGCCAGCAAAATCGCGGTCCGAAACACATGCCGCACTATTAGTATTACTAACACTAGCAAAACCGCGGTCTCAAAGGCATGCCGCACTCTTAGTAATACTAACAAAACCGCGGTCTGAAGCACTGTTAGTAACACTAATAAAACCGCGGTCTGAAACACATGCCGCACTATTAGTAACGCTAGCAAAATCGCGGTCCGAAACACATGCCGCACTATAAGTAACACTAGCAAAAGCACGGTCACAAATACTCTTAGTAATACTAACAAAACCACGGTCTGAAGCACTGTTAGTAACACTAACAAAACCGCGGTCTGAAACACATGCCGCACTATTAGCAACACCAGCAAAACTGCGGTCTCAAATACATGCCGCACTCTTAGCAACACCAGCAAAACTGCGGTCTCAAATACATGCCGCACTCTTAGCAACACCAGCAAAACTGCGGTCTCAAATACATGCCGCACTCTTAGTAATACTAACAAAACCGCGGTCTGAAACACATGCCGCACTGTCAGTAGTAACACTAACAAAACCGCGGTCTGAAACACATGCCGCACTATTCGTAATAACACTTCGCTGTTTGCCAAACGAGCCAGATTTATTTGCCCATGAAAAGAATGCAGCCTGAAGTAAATGCCTAGCTACTGTATAAAGCAGATATCAATGTCAGTATTACATCCAAGCGGTTTCCCTTC
>JABMCL010002628.1:465000-512500 GCA_018857735.1 Alviniconcha marisindica | reverse complement strand
TCGTGGTCGCCACAAACTCTCTTTGACGATCCGAGAGACAGCAACGAACGCCGCCTCCAATATCTAAATGCCACCCCTGATGCGAGGACCGCGGACAGGCTTGTAGCCTTTATGTAACTCTGTATAGACATCAACAGGTGTCGGATCGCACGCACTGTGTCCCACACCACAATAAAGTATGTCCACTTGTGCACAGCCAACGTGGCACTATCAGTCTTTTATAATGCAAAGTAAGGGTTACTCGTGGGTATGGATCCGCACTACACGCCCCTCGAACACCCTCAAGCTCCGGGCCGACCTGTCCCTCCTCAAGCCTACTAGCGCTATTGTACGTCCTTATCGACTGGAGACCACCTACCTTTGTTTTCCCCGCTTATAAATTGAGATCTGCTGCATGGACTCAACCGGGATGTTCCATTATCTTACTGCCAACGTGAAGTATCAATCGATTCAAACATGGAGGGACCGTGATTCAAAGCATGCTTGGATTGGCAAATGTTCTCTCTCTCTGTGCTACAAACGGATCGTCGTCGTGGGTAGAGCTGGGCACAAGAGATTGCTTCCTTTGAAAAAGAACTGGAAACAGCTGCGCAGAGACGGGTACATCCATGTATAAAAAGTCGAGAAGCACGATTCATTGACAGACATGGTACACAGTTGTTGTTGTTTTTTCTTCTCTCTCTCTCTCTCTCTTTTTTTCTTTCTTCCCCCCCTTCTTCTCTCTACATAGTTTTTCCTTCTTCTCTCTTTCCTTTATCTTTCTCCCCCCCCCCCCCCCCCCCCCCCCCCCCCCCCCCCGATTTTTCTCTTTCTCTTTAGGACGGGGAAATTTGAGGTGCTGTCAGGGTACTTTTACTTTTTTGCTGCTGCTCTTGTTGTTGTAGGTTGTTGTTTTATTGGGTTTTGTTGTTGTTGTTTGTTTTGTTTTTATTTCACCTTGCTCAAGCTGCTGTTCACTTACGCTTCGTCCACGACTTGCAGGTCAAAATCAGACCCAAAACGGTGGAGGGGAAAAGATGGTGAAGTTTCGACAACTCGACGATCAACAAGTAGTTCGCCGACTCAGGCCTAATTACGAGTCTTAAAATCTGCCTGCCCCTGTTCTTACAATGAGTCTTGCTAGCTTTGCAGCACGTCCACCTGTATGAACACGGAGTTGTTTTTCGTTAACAAAACCACGGGTGTCCTAGTTGTACACTGACACGACCAGCGGACCAGCAGAGCCACTGTCTCCCCTACTTCACTAAAACTGCAAAAACTGTCCGCCGTCCCCTGCCGGTACCGTCAGCCGGCAATCTGCTGCACGTGCCCTGCGTGACGTCTCTGTAGGCAGTATTGCCACACGTCATTGCGCTGCTCAGCCGTCATTATTGGAAAAGTCAGGGTGCGACAAAAGTCCAACTTGTCATTCGGATGCCGGTCTCCAAAGACCAACCATTCCGATTTCCAGACAGGCCCGGAAGAACACAGCCCACGTCATCCGACTGCTCGAATGGCCTTTGGCGTCAGCGTGTTAAACGCATCAGCTCGGTCTTCAAAGATGGACGCTTTCGCAATAATAAGTCTCTCTCTCTCTCTCTCTCTCTCTCTCTCTCTCTCTCTCTCTCTCTCTCTCCCGCAATAATAAGTCTCTCTCTCTCTCTCTCTCTCTCTCTCTCTCCTCCTTCTTCTTCCACTGGGAGAAGCCACAATAATAATTTGGATTTGTATCTATGCTATTGTTTTGCGGTACCTGTGCGATTCCAGATCACTAGCCGTTCGGTCGGGACGTCTCTACTCGAACAAAGGTGGACTGAAGATGTTTAACGTGCGCACCGATCTAAGCCATGCGTACGAAGGCGACATAAGTATCAATGAGTCCGTCTGCACCAGACAGTACCGACTCGACAGAACCGAGAGGGAAAAAAACTCGGGAGCCAAACTCACGGTAGCCACTCTCACCGAGTTACGGGCGCAGTGCTCTAACCTTAAAAAATTGAGCAAGGGCTGGACCCCCCCCCCCCACTCCTCCCGCCCCCCTTTTGAGAAAGGTACCCTAGTTCCATACACAACAGACCTATGGAGGAAGACGCCTGTTATTTCTGGTCAGTGTGCACGCACAGCGCCTGAGCGAGAGATAAGAATGAGAACAGTCGACTGCTTCCGTCACACACGCCAGTAAGGTGAAAACAGGTATTGCTCGCATAGGTCAACGTGCTGTTGTCTGTATCGCCGCCCACAATAAGAAGTAGAGCAACAGGGGAAAAGAACCAGAGCTCAGGAGCTGTGTGAAACTCGAGGTGGCCGTTCTGGGCTTTCCGTCCTGGCCTAACGAGCCTTATGGTTTTCTGGACGTAAAGCTATATTGAACCGTGCTCATGCGTTGGTCTCAGCTTGTCTCTAATTTATGTCAACCGACATCCGAGGACATTAAGCAACACAAAAGCAGGAAAAGGACCAACGGAAACCAAGGGGCAGCTGGCGGGCCAACGGTGTCAAACCCCCAATAGAAATAAATCATTATTATCATTATCATCACTGTTTTTTTTGTTTTTTTATTCATTAATACATTTTTCTTTCTTTCTTTTTTTCTTTTCTTTTTTAAATCCTTATTGTATCATCATTGGACACTTGGCCACGACAGGTGAGAATTTCTGCGCACCTACCTCCCTCCTGATGCGCTTACTCTAACCGGGCGACATCCGACATGATCTAGCGTTGCTCCCACCTAAATAAGGAGTGCTGTCAATGAAGTGGTCACTCTCCACAAGCCTTACGGCGAAGGCGGTCGTTCGTCAGGCACACACTGACGTAAGACGACGTCCAAGGTGGGTGGAAAAGAGAGATACATATGTAGAAGTGGGGAAAAACCACGAAGGAGAACAGCAGGACGTAACTTGCAGGCTTGCTCGACTAGCTGAGTAGCCTTGACTGGTCGGTGTTAGGAAGAAGAAGGCCGCGGGGGTGAGTGGGTGAGTTGGTTGGGTGTGGGGGTTGGGAGCTGAGGGGAGAGAAGTTACTGCTCGGCTGTCCTCGGTCAATAAATTAACGATGACATCAGGGTTTGACAGATGTGCTTGTCGTGTGGGCTGGACCACGTTGATGAAACTGAAAGTGGACCCTGGCGCTCGTAAAGTCTGTTTTCTCGTTCTCAGAGCTCAGGAGATGTGTCATTAAAAGTCGAGGTGGCCGTCCACAGCTCCCCCGTCCCTAATAGTCCGTACGGTCCTTGTGGACATCAAGCAACACTGAACTTCTCGTTCGGACTCGCAAACGGCGATTCGTCGCAGGCGCTCGCTCGCGAACGTTTGACGAACGATGTTCAAATCTGACTCAAGGAGAGACAAACAGCGGCAAATTAAAAAACAACGAAAAACAACATTAGAAAAAATTTAAAAAAAAATTCGAGGCAAGTGTATAGCAATGCTCTCTCTCTCTCTCTCTCTCTCTCTCTCTCTCTCTCTCTCTCTCTCCTCTCTCTCTCTCTCTCTCTATCTATCTATCTATCTATCTATTACATTGCTGTAAGGTCGGGTCGCTCAACAATAACATTAAATTTCTGCACATCGTTTGTCTAAATAATGTGAGCAGAAAGTCCGTAAGTGAAGTCTTCACGAGGGGAATGTACTCGTGGACTGCTGGGTGGCCATCAGGGGACGGAATCCACTATAACAGTCTATGGCAGAAGGCAAGTACTGCTATTCTGCTTGAGAGAGACTGAGAGACAGACGGACGGACGGACGGTCGGACAGAGACAGACGGACAGACAGACAGACAGACAGACAGACAGAATATATATATATTACGAATTGATTCCACCCCCTGTGCCTCTACGAGAGCACCGGTGATGCGTTTGCTTCTCGACAGGAGCCCGTTGGCCACTAATTCGTCAACTGAAATGACGCATACTATCAAGTATCATCACTACTTGCCGGACGCCACGGGAAAACGCTCGCCGTGAACAAGCCCGTTTTGTAGCGAGATAAAACGTTACTTACAAGTGTTCGTGCAAAGAAAAAAGAAGAAAAAAAGAGAGAAAAAACCCCGCATGGCTTGATGGAATATCAATTACTGAAGTTGGATAAGCTGAGAATGTGGTTACTAATTAATGGCGCAAAAACAACCAGCGAGTGTGTGTGTGTGTGTGTGTGTGTGTGTGTGGTGTGGTGTGTGTGTGTGCCGTGTGTGTGTGTGTGGGGGGGGGGGGGGGGGGGGGGGTGGATGATAGATGTAGAGCTTCATGTCCTCGGATGACGGGTGACATATTAGGGACAAGCTGTGACCAATGCCGAAGCATGGTTCAATGTTGCTTTATGTCCACAGAAACCGTAAGGCGCATTATGACGGAAGTCCAGGACGGCCACTCGACTTTCACACAGCTCCTGAACTCGGAGGCGGAGAGGGGGTGGGGGGTGGGGAGAGACGGGGGGGGGGGGGGGGGGGGGAGATAGAGGATTGCCGGGAGGGGGGTTGGTGGTTGTCGTGGTTTTGGTGCTGTTGTAACTGTGTAAGAGCACAAATGAATACAGACCTCGCCCTGACCTTTTTCTTTTTCTTTTTCTTAATACCTTCCCGCTATCAGGAATCAAATGAAAAATCTCGTGTGTTTTTTCTTCGTTTTTCTTCTTCTTTTTTGTCTTTTTTGTGTAATGGTGTGGAGTGGTAGAAGGACTGGACACAGGCAGCGGAGTCTGTCGAAATGGAGACCACAGCAGGCGTACGGCAGCAATCAGGTTTTATTCTACAGCAGCAGACAACTTTTCAGCACACCCAAAATCCTCACGCGCACGCGTAGATAAGAGAACTGCGCGGGCCGCACGGAACACACGCTATCGCTACAATGAAATCGGCCCTCTGGACCACAAAATGGCTGACAACTGTGTTTCCTTGGCCCGCACAAATACAGTTTCCTCAACAATAACAACACTAATTAAATCATGAAATACATCAAATGAAAGCTACAGTTACAATCTTTTAAACCGTATAAACAAAATGTACCCCCATGACTTATTTTATTTACAACAAGAGTGGGAAGCGTGGCTTGCACCTGTCTATCAACAGATTCCGACAACTAAATCACAACTAACACAATGTACAAACTATTAATGTTACTAAAACTTACATCAAAATAAAGTGCACGCTCCCACGGTTAAAACGGTACATAACAATTACAATACAACGTTCTGTAAGAGAAGCAAGACACACTCCAAGACTAGCACTAAAACAATCGGTGCGAACTTTCGCCTGGGGCGCGTTATCTTAGTCGCAGCAGCGCTGATAGTGATCCCAAAGGTAGCTATGAATACAACTTAGCTTCTACAGTACACAATACTTAATAAGTTCATTTGAACCCAAAATAAACACTAAACATGAAGTCAGCTAAGCAAAATACTATACGACAAAGCATTGAGCGACACAGAATTACTTTAATCGAGTCAAAACAACAATTCACTACTATTCACTAGTAGCTACTAACAGAAACGCGCCATGCAGACGACGGCTATAAAAAGAATGGACCTAGAGAGGCATCGGCTACTGATTAAGCTCGATCCTGCGTTTAAATAAGATCTGAATAAACATTCTAAGATGCCAAATTATATTACACATGGCTTAGTGCATAAAAGGACTAGGTAAACAAAGAGTAGGTAAACAAACAAGCGGTCACAATATCATAAGGGAGAAAACAGATTTGAAAATGGCGCGCACCAGCGGCTATCGCCGACCGGCTGTGTGAAGGCCATGTGGCGTTACGCAACACGCAGCGCTTCAAAACAAAAGCGTCGTCTGCTCCGGTTCCCGGGTTACTAACAGTACAGTAATGAAATTGCGTGGATCTGATAACCGGGGCGGGATTAATGTAAAAACGTATACAAAGAGCACTTGCTCACATCTGTTTGCTTTGGCGTGTTTTTTTTTGTGTGTGTGTTTTCCCCTCTCTCTCTCTCTCTCTCTCTCTCTCTCTCTCTCTCTCTCTCTCTCTCTCTCTCTCTTTAGTTTTTGCTTTTTTGTTTTTTGCTTTTCTTTCTTTCTTTTTTCTCCTTTTTTGTTTTGTTTTTTGTTGTTGTTTTGTTTACTTTGTTTGTACAGCTTAACCAGTCATAAGGGTTTCTGCTTCTTCGAGGGCCAAACAAAACAACGCATCACCAGACTATTGCACAAAGCACATGTGATGAAAGTGGTCACCGACTCTGCCAGTGCTAATGAATCATGGACTAAAACCAAACCCAATTAACCGAAGAGAAACGGCTGCTTCAGCTAAATTTCCTGCTCACTGAACTCGAGCAAATGAACAGCAACGGTTCCCTAGTTTGACATGCGTGGAAGCACCAAAGTTCTTGGGTACATTCCGTACCCTCCCCCTTTCCCCCCTCCCCACCTCCTCCCCCTCCCCACCTCCCCTTCTCACACACGCAATGGCACACGCACACCTGACTTCATGCATGTGTACATATCGCGTGATCAACAGATGGAACAGACGGGCATTTAGTCTGAGCAAAGCCACACATCGTCTGACAACAGAGAAGCTGTTGGTCTTAGCTGCCTCGGAAAGGTTATCACTAGCGGTTTCTCAAAGTGCGGGAGTAGACACAGTTTTCTAAGCGTTTACACAGAGAGAGAGAGAGATAAGTTCTATGGAAAAGAATTACACATGCATCCCCAAGATATAATTTTCAATCTCAGGTGGTCATGTTGCAAAAATTACGGTCTTTTAAATTACGGTCCTTTAACACGATTCAAAGCTGACCAGCTCTTTCTCAACCGGAGTGGCATTGATGCTATAACCTGCCCGTTTTCCTTTGTCGGAAAAGGCGCTGGCATTCATTGGTTCAGTTTTAAAGACCGTGGCTCGATGTCTGCGTGTTCTAGTGTTCCTCTCCCGTAGCTACACCTCAAAGGCATGCGGGGTTATCATACAATGTATTAATGACTCTCTTTTATTCAGCCCGGAGTAAGCCAGATTTATAGCTTGGCACGTTTCGCCTACTGCGAGGAATTCTGCCTTGCTAATTTTCACCCTCGCGGCTCATTCAACTTCATTTTGACAAAACGTTTTCAAACATAAAGTGTCACCGACATGCCATGAACTTGTTTTCTTTCTTTTTTTCTGATCTGATGAATTCTGTTTTGAACGCTCTGATATGATATGACCTTCGCCACTTACAGAGTGTTAAAAACAGTAATATGAAGTAGTCAGGACTCGTCTGTCTGTATCCTTGTATACACGTATTCCGCGCGCGTGCACAAGCGAGCGTGTCGTGTACGCTCAGCTGTAGGTGTACGGGGAGACGGTGGTGGGTGCGACAGGGGACGATGGTGGTGGTGGGTGTACGGGGCGATGGTGGTGGTTGGTGGTGAGGTGTGACTGCACCGCCGACAACTGATTCACGACACAACGCACAGCCCGCAGACAGACCCAACCCGCTCAAATAATTATACCGAGCATGGCAACAAGTGTAATCAATCAAGCGCGAAGTGCTGGGGGAGGCCCCCGGGCCAATCAAAGCGTATACAGTTACACGAAGCAACAATGTCAGGTAATGGCCGGCCCGGCACTCGCTGGCTTCTGTGCCAGAAAACGAGGCGCTGGGCCCGGCTGGGTTATCAAAACAAAAAAGTCGTAGGACACCACAGCAGCGGAATCTGATCGATCCACTAAATACCAGAGAGCTGGCGGAATGGATATATGATAGGTGTGCATGACATCACTGACGTACTTGTGACCGTGCACAGTGAGTCATCGATCGGCGACCTGTTAGTACTACCATAGGCACGTTCCTACACACAGCGGTCTTACTACCAGACGCGTAATGTATTTCTCCCGTGTTGCTTTGTGTTGTTTCCACTCCTTCCTAGTTCATGAGGCGAGGTTCGTCCAGACCCAGGTGCGATTTTTCGTGTGTAGCACATTGTATGCGCCTGACAGCCACAGCTGAAGAAGCGCTACGTCAACGTAAATATTATCAATAATCATACTATCATAAACGTTTTCTACACGTACAAGAAACACACACACACACACACACACACACACACACACAATGGAGGTGGGGGGAGGAGATCATATACCTATCGCTAAACTGTCACCACCAGAATGACTTGTGCATTAAGGTGGGCACCGATGAGAGCCATTTTAATGTTTCATAACTGTGAGGGACAAAGTCACAAGACAGTAACCACAGACCACAACTTTTGAAGAGAAAGGAGAGCCTAAGCGGATTCGAACCAAAGTCCCTCTGCCTACCAGCCTAACGCCTTACCGCTAGGCCAAACCGGCTCACAAACAAGCGCTGCGGCCGTAGAGAAGCCGGTTACTATTATTTAAAGCTCCAACCAACTTCCTTCAGCTCAAGCCTGTGCTAGCAGCGCTTCTTCCTGTTCTTGTTCTTTTTGTTCTTCCTCTGACGTAGGCTGTAATCTGGAAGCAAGGCCGCAACCGCAAGGCTGTTGTTCTTGTACTTGTAGACATGGATTGCATCGATTGTATAACGAGGGGGCGACAGCTGCGGAGTAAGGCAGAGAAAGGGCGTCAATAAAACGCCCTGTCGCCCCGAGGCCTCTGTTCATTAACCACCGCCGCTAAGTCCGCCTCTCGGTGCCGCCAACAACCAGCGTGCTGAGTGAGCATCAGTCGGTGTTGTTGTTGTTGTTTTTGTGTGTGTTGTTGTTGTGTGTGTGTGTGTGTGTGTGTGTGTGTGTGTGTGTGTGTGTGTTGTGTTACTTCTGTACCGGTTTGCGTGTGTGTGTGTGTGTGTGTGTGTGTGTGCGTGCGTGCGTGCGTGCGTGCGTGCGTGCGTGCGTGTACCACATAGAGATACTTGACTGCCCTGTCCGCCTCTCTGCTGATTCGACAGAGAACCACTAAGCATAAAAACAAAACGAAAACACAAAAAATCCGCTCACACGTCCGACTACCGCGTACGCAGCAATTAATAAACCTAGGCTCAGAAATCGTCCGCGCCACCATTTAATGGAGACACGCGATACTACTGCCAGCGGCACGGGCGTCCACGTCGGCTTTCGTAAACAAGCGCTGCGGCAACAGTAAAAAAAAATAAAAAAAAATCTGTTTTATCTGTATTCCGTCACTCCAGCCTTGACAAGTCTGCGAGGAAGGTGAGCCCATGGCTGACACACCCTGGATCCACCTCGAGGCCGGCAGGCCATCATTAGCAACAGCACCCCGCCGCCAAAAAAAAACCCACCACCACCTCCCTTCTCCCTTCACACTGACACTGAGTCTAAATGCATCAACTTGTCTCGATGTCGTCAGCGTCCATCACCCTTTACCGATGGAGTGACAAATGTTTTCAATAGAGAGGGTGGTGACAGTAGTTGGAGTGTGTATGTGTGTGTGTGTGTGTGGGGGGGGGGGGGGGGGGCACGCAAACCCAGCTCCCAGGAATGGAGTTCTTTTCAAATTCAACGTGACAGTATTCCAGCCTTTGGTGTGTGATGCACTCAAGAGCACAAAACTGATAAAGCAGTATGGCCTACTAAAGGTAAATTGCAGAGTACTCCCTTCATTTTTCCGAAGCCGCAAACGAACAAAAAGTCCAATCAATACTGACTGCACAAAACACACCACACAACTTCCGCAAAGGACGTCCTTGTCCTCAGCGAACAGCCAGCAGTTGTCGGAAGCAAAACACGGTTACCCCTGGCAGCACAGCCGACAGTTTGAATGCTGGCTCATTCTCGGTATGCCCGGGGTCTTACAAAGGAGAGAACAACAAACAAAAAATGCTTCTACTACAACAGTACCGACGGCCAGACTAAGTGTCAAGGCCAAGCTCACACTCCAAGCCTCGCTTTCCGGCACCCTTCCTCCTTTGGAAGAAGGGCGTGGTAAACCGGTAGCTGGAGTCTGGTCTAAGCTAAGACATAGCAATCACAACGAGTGGCTTCGCCTCGGAGGATCTTAAGTGTTGAAGAACTTGAGACGCTATTTGGGGGGGGGGGGGGGGGGGGGGGGGGGTTGAGACGCTATTTGGGAGAAGCAAAGAAAAGACGTCACATCATCGATCGCCTGTAGGAGAAAGGCACAGAAAGAGGAAGCGCACGACGATCTTCCCTAAAACAGGACGAAAAAGAAAGAAAGGAAATTGGTCAGTCAGACGCACGTCTGTAGAACCGCTTCAAAGGCAATGCTGGGGAAACTTCTGAGAGACGTGGCGAAGCGAATATGGACGTTTCCGAGCGCACAGATACCATCTTAAACTGAACCGAAATGATCTGAACTCGGCTAAGCAAAGCTGTCAGCCAGCGACCGGATCTTCCTGGAAAACAACCACCACCACAACAACAACCACCACAACGACAAAAAATTTTTTTTTTTTAAATGGGCGACTGCACTCACCGTTGTGCGGGAGAGGCACGGACATCGGGCGACCCAGGAAGGTATCGTTGCTGTTGCTGGTGTCGTCGATGGTCAGGTGCTCGGCCAGCTCGGAGAGGCTGCCGTCCAGCGGCCGCGCCCCTTTGATGGTCCAAGACAGGCGGCGCTTCAGCTTCTTCATCATGCCGCTCACACCCGCCTCCTCGCTACGGGCCGACCGTCGAGACTCGTGCATTAGGCGGCGTCCCGGGACTGACTGCACGATGCTCAGCATTTAGTTCACCATCATCTGGCTTCCCTGGCGGCTGCGGGCATGGCACCTGGGCGAAACCACCTGGAACTGGGAGGGGAAAAGACAAACATAACGCGTTAGTTCTTGAAGGTTTTGTTGTTGTTGTTGTTGTTTTTCACGTCCCAGTCAGCTGTGCGGGGTCACCTCCGCGCCAGGTCTGTACAGGGTCACCTCCGCGCCAGGTCTGTACAGGGTCACCTCAGCGCCAGGCCTGTACAGGGTCACCTCAGCGCCAGGTCTGTACAGGGTCACCTCAGCGCCAGGTCTGTACAGGGTCACCCCAGCGCCAGGTCTGTACAGGGTCACCTCAGCGCCAGGTCTGTACAGGGTCACCTCAGCGCCAGGTCTGTACAGGGTCACCTCAGCGCCTGGTCTGTACAGGGTCACCCCAGCGCCAGGTCTGTACAGGGTCACCCCAGCGCCAGGTCTGTACCGGGTCACCTCAGCGCCAGGTCTGTACCGGGTCACCTCAGCGCCAGGTCTGTACCGGGTCACCTCAGCGCCAGGTCTGTACCGGGTCATCTCAGCGCCTGGTCTGTACAGGGTCACCTCAGCACCAGGTCGAAACGCAAGTCACCGAAGCACAAGCAACAACAACAAAAGCTGACCCACCGTTCTACGCAATCAGACAGCAAACACAACCAAGCCGAAACATTCAACAATCAGAACACCTCCATATTTCAACTTCACCTATTTACAGCTGAGAAAGACACTTCCAAACAGCTTCCCCTGAGACGTGTGCAGTACAAAATGAAAACGCAACTGATCAAATCACGAGAATGTCTAATTCCATGTTACGTGTGATGCACAATCACACGTTTTGATGCCGCAGGCACTCAGCACGGGAACCTGCTTCAGTCGCTTGCGATAACGAGCAAGGTGACCTGTGCATTGTATTCCACGGGCCCACACGGCCCACCGCGTCAGCCAAAACCAATGCATTTCAAAAGTAGGGAGAGGATTTGGGAGAAACGAAGGAGAACAGACCGTGAAGGTAGAAACTAGGACAAGGAGGAAATTCCTAGCAGCGGTGAAGCATGCATAGCTATACTCTAACCTACACCAAGCTTTGAAAGGGAGGACATTTGTCAGCTCTGTGTCCGTGGTACCCCACTGAGGACTGAGAAGACAAAGCACGAGTCTGAGCGTCGTGCTGGCTGGCTGTCGTTAAGCATGCAGGCGGGCAGGCGCGCGTGTGTGTGTTTGTGTGTCTGTGTGTGTGTGTGTGTGTGTGTGTGTGTGTGTGTGTGTGTGTGTGTGTGTGTGTGTGTGCGTACGTGCGTGCGTGCGTGTCCGTGCGTATGTGAGTGTCCGTGCGTGCGTTTCATCAAACACTGGCACGCCCAGATTTGTGAAACGATCACCTGGACCTTCACACCTTCTTCAACCACAGCTCACCGCTGGTTTAGAAGTGTCGTGGTAGGCTATCTATAGGTCTATACTTCAGCGCTTGTCTATAGTTGGATTTTTAACGTCCACTCAACCGCACAGGGTGGGTCACCTCACGCCAAACGCTTGTCCATAAACCATCACAAACGCAAGTTTCACTCAATAAATCACTGGCACTACTAGATGGTAGCACAAACAAAACTCGAAGAGTATTGCCATTTGCATCAATTCTACCTATCTTTTTTTTTTCCCTGTCCGTAATCACTAGTTAAAAATCAGTGCAAAAAATCAGAAATTGGCAACTGTGTATGAATGACATGCTCAGAACTGGACGAAAGAAACGCATAGTTGACAGATGGATCCATAAAACCCTGGGCACGACCAGAAAAACGAGATCAAGAAAACAGAAAATGATCCACGGCCAACTTGTGACACCGCTCCGCCCCCTTCCCTCTGTCACGTTCCTAGTTCCGCTTGCAGCCTGCCTGACTGACTCCTCCTTTCACAGCTTTTAACCATAAGCGTCGGAAAGTTCGATTGTCCACAAAAGGGAAAGAAAAAAGAAAAAAAAGGTATCAACTGCGTCATTCGGATATGTTTCTGTTCAAACCAACACCGATTCCCTTCCCTCTGTGGATTTTCTATTTCCGCTTGCAGCCTGGCTATTCCCCTTACTTTTCTCCATAAACAGATGGAAAGTTCGAATGTCCACAGGAGAAATCAGACATAAAAGTTGCCATTTGGATACATTTCTGTTCAAACCAGTACCGAGGTTTACAAGTTTTAAAGATAAACAGCCGGAAAATTATCTCCCTTTACAACTTCTAACCATAATCAGCCGGAACGTTATCTCCCGTTACAACTTTTAACCCTGAACAGCCGAAAAGTTCAAATGTCCACAGGAAAAACTAGCTATAAAATGAGTCATTTGGATACATTTCTGTTCAAACCAGTACCGATACCCTCTGCCGCGTTCCTACTTCTGCTTGCAGCCTGTCTCCCTTTACGACTTTTAACCATACACAACAGTAAAGTTCAAATGTCCACAGTAAAAATCAGATATAAAATGAGCCATATAAAATGGGACACATCTGTGAGCCGGTTTGGCCTAGCGGTAAGGCGTTAGGCTGGTAAGCAGAAGGACCTCGGTTCGAATCTGCTTCGGCTCTCCTTTGTTTTCAAAAGTTGTTGTCTGTGGACACTGTCTTGTGACTTTGTGCCTCTCACATTATGAAACATTAAAATGGCTCTCATCACTGCCCATCTTAATGCAGAAGTCATTCTGGTGGTGACAGCCGCGTAGCGATAGGTATATAATCTCCCTCTTCCCCCAACTCCATACCTCCTCCCCCCCCCCCCCCCCCTCTCCCCGTCCCTAATAAGCCGTACGGTTTCTGTGGACGTTAAGCACCATGCTTACTTACTTACTTACTTACTTACTTACTTACTTACTTACTTGGGACACATTTCTGTTCAAACCAGTACCGATTCCTTATGCCCACACAGTAACGGAAAGCCATGAGCAGCCGTAACTTAAACCTTCCCTGGAGAAAATCAGTACCGATTCTTTACGCCAACACAGTAATCGAAAAACCCTGTATTCCAAGCCACGCATACACACCTAACAGACGACCCACCCTCTGACTCTGATTGAGTCATACTAATCTGGCAGCTCCGAGAGCCCCATCCGTCTGACATTATTCCCGACAGTTTTGTCGATGTGACCAAGAGAGCTTGCCACTGCACAGACGCACCCAATTCTGTAGCCATGGTCTCAGCCGGATTCTTCGGCAGTAAAAACCCTAAGATTTCGCCTCCAAGACCAGACATGTTCATCAAACAGTCTGGATAAAATAAGCGCACACTCTCAATGCCTGCATTAGAATTAAACGCGCACCTGCCAGGAAACAGCGGGTATTTTCAACAGTCTACACTCGACTTAGCCACATTTTCTGAGAGCCTTTTGTTCTTTTTTTTTTCTTTTTCTTTTTTTAAGCTGAAAGACTGGCGGTTGTTGTACTACAATCATTGCAAGTGCACTTATATTGACACTTGGCAATAAAGTTGTATTGTATTGTATCAAACAGTGGGGCACAATTCTCTCTTGCGACACAGGCAGCTACGAAAAGCCACGAGTCGAAATCAAAATACACAAAAATTATATTAGTATTACTACTAGCATCGTGCTTTCTACGCTTTGAGCTGCAGAGTATAATGCGCATGCGCTTCATAAACTTCTACGTATTATCATTACCTCTATTATCATCATCATCGTCATCAAATATCCTTACTCGACCTACAGTAATACGTACAATGAAAAACTGAAATATACCAGCTGAACAAAATTCCCATGGATATTGAGTGTGCTCACCTTTGCAATCGTAGAATATCAAATAATCACACCATCTCATTTTTTATAGTGCTGAACTAACACGGTTTCATACGGCTGGCTGGTCGTCCAATACATTACAAAAGCGCTATATTACCTATCAGTTTTGGGGTCTCAATATTACGGTATGCATATTTCTCGCCTTCGCTCCGCTTAGCTGAAACGACCATTATTCCAAAGTTCTATGTTGCTTTCCGTCCACGGAGCCCGTACGGACTATTAGGAACGGGGAGCCCAAGACGTCCACCGCGACTTTCACACAGATCCTGAGTTCTGAGTTATTCCAAAATCATACAACCATTAATATTATATACGGCACAATGAAAACACAAAATACAATGCTCAGTTTGCGGAAATGTCCTCGACAATAACACTTTTGAAATAGTTGTTCTTGAGTGGAGAAAAATGAATCTGACACACAGTACGAGCACTGCAGTGGTACTTGTTTCTTTGTCAGCATTTCTCAGCTGAAACACCGAGGGTTACCCAACGTTGGGCAAGAAGACGACAACAAAATCAATCGCAAATAATTTTAACTAGTAAAATTCAATCACGTACACAACCATGTGAAATTTAAAAGTTATCAAATGAAGCTCACTCCCACCCCCTTACTTTTTTGACGTCGTTTGCTTGGTATGTGTGTGTGTGTGTGTGCGTGCGTGCGTGCGTTCGTGCGTGCGTCGGTGTGTGGTGTTGGTGTTGTTGTTTTAAATATACCCTCGTTTCCAGCCAGCTGCATGACGCGAATTTTATTTTATTTTTTATTCAACAACATTATCTCCGATTCCTGTCATTCATTTAATTCGCTTTTAACATAAAAACAAGCACTGGGTGCACTCCCGTCTTTCCAGTTTATTTTCCAGTTATCTTGAAATTACAGACGCGGATTTATTCGTGTACGTGTACGTGAACGTTAACTGCGTCAACTATCACTCGTATACGCCTTGAATGGCACCTCGACGAAGACCTGCCCGTGTGTTTTGTGAAAGTCTATGACACCATAACACCTTTTTGCTGTTCTGATCTATGTTTTTTTTTTATCTCGGCGTTGCGTTTTCCTGGCCCCTGATATGACCCCATGTGGTTGACTGGGCTCAAAGCATCAACTAACGTTTCATTGGGAGGGGGAGGTGGGGGGGGGGGGTCCTATTTGTTGTGCTTCTATCCGACTGAATCTCTCTCTCTCCCCCCCCCCCCTCTCCCCAACCCCTAGTTTTTTGTGTGGATGTTCTTATATTTTCACTTACTTACTCATGCTTCATAATTTTATGCTATAAATGATGCCCTGTGCTGTTTTACTCGTCAATAATTTAGCAAGGACTAGTTGTTAGACATGTTTTGACTGACCCTCAACTACATGTAAGATAAAGTTTTCGAGTTAGGCGTTAGAATCTCTCTCTCTCTCTCTCTCTCTCTCTCTCTCTCTCTCTCTCTCTCTCTCTCTCTCTCACACACACACACACACACACACACACACACACACACACACACACACACACACACACACACACACACACACACAGAGTCTGCGAACACACAACACTGATGCGGTTTCCAAAAGGATGTCACGATCAAACGCATCATAAGCATGGAGCGGCGGATGCAGTCAGGGATACCCCTCTTTGATATTAAGTAAGTACCCTGGCCGATATTAGCCCAGAAGAAAAAGCACACCGGTGCTGATAGGTAGCTGATAAAGTCTGCGAACCAAGAAGTGGGCTGGAGCCCCGTGACGGACCCCTCGTCCTCGGTGCCGTGTGGGCGCAGTGGGTAAGCTCTTGCCGGAGAGGGCGTGTTAGTCACCTACTGGCTTATGGCTGCTGGGTTGTTTGGAGGGGTTCTGTTCCGTCTGGTCTTTTCAGGCTGTTTGGTTAGGTGGTGGTTGGTTGGTTTTTGGTCTGGCTTGAGTGTGTGAGTGAGTGTCTGCGTGCGTGCATGCGTGCGTGCGTGTGTGCGTGCGTGCGTGTCTGTGCGTGTGTGCGTGTGCGTGTGTGTGTGAGAGAGAGAGAGAGAGAGAGAGAGAGAGAGAGAGAACGTGTGTATCTGTGCGCACGCGCGCGTCTCTCTGTCTTGGATGGTGGGTGGTTAGCTTTTGTTACTGTTTGGGGAGGGGGGGAGGGGCGGGGGCACACACTACCACTCACACTGTGACACGAGTATATATACGTGAATATAAAATCCCCACGAGCTAAAAAATCTTCTCTCCATAAAATAACAAAATGACAACCCCCCCCCCCCTCCCCAAAAAAAGAAGCTGTCAGAGTAAAGGAATACAAACAAAACACCACCAACAACAATCGTTTCTCTATAAATTCTGTAAAACAATAAAGCGACCCCCCGCCCCGCCCACACACACAGACACACAGACAATCCCACAGCCCCAAAGCTGTCAGAGTAAAGGAATACAAACAATAATATTATATCTCCCATATCCTCATTTCCATCAATGCATTCGTCATCGGCCAAAAACCCAAACGCCAGCACTACTACTACACGCACCACCGCGGGACAGAACACGGGCGACTCGACAACGCGACTCACGTGCAGGTCACAACAGCAACGACAGCGAAGCCCCAGAAACTGACTCTGCACACACATAGACGAGCATTCCCCCCCCCCCCCCCCCAGCCAAAAGGGCCAGGGAGGCTTCAGGAGCTTGTCTTATCAGAACAGCCCCTGCTGCTGTTAAAGGGTTTGGGTTCCAGTCTTTATCTCACTCCGCTTCCTGTGTCAGCCTCTCGCCTTGGCAGCCTGCCCGGAGGAGGTCTCGCCAGGTCACAGCGGTTGGCGTCCCACTGCCTCAGCATCCGCAGCTGACACACACTCGCAATCGCACGGACGCACGGGCAACACGCACGGAAGCTCTATCCCCGGCGAGTCCCACACTCCGCTTAGCCAGTTTATCAACGCGAGGTCGTTCTGGGGGACTGATAAACAAATCTGAAGAAAAGCCACACACATACATACACACACGTGACACGCACACACACACACGCACGCACGCACGCACGCACGCACGCACGCACGCACGCACGCAGCACACACACACACACACACACACACACACACACACACACACACACACACACACACACACACACACACACACACACACACACACACACACACACACACACACACACACACCTAAAACAAGTCAACCCGACACTATAGTGTTATGTCAGTACGTACAAACGTAGCCTACCCGGGTGGGCCGACTATTTTTCGTTTCATTTTCCGTTTTATTCAACTCGATCAGCATCATTCAATTTCGCTGCTTTTATAACCCCCACCCCCCCCCCCACCCACCCCTCCTTCACACACACACACACACAACACACACACACACACACACACACACACACACACACACACACACACACACACACACACACTGTATTTGTCTCACAAAACTGTACTTATGTCCAAACCACTGAGCTCAGTGGTCCAAACACATTGGCAAGAGACGTCACAGGTTCCGAGGACTCAACAGACCTGTCAGTCATCAAAAGGTAACTCTGATATCAGAGAGAATTAGACTGGTCACAGTTACTAGCCTCAACAAAGAAATGCTGTAGCTGAATGAGCGGGTTGGTTAAGTTCAAGAAGCAGACACGTGGTAAAATAAAACTATCGTACACAAGCAAATGATTTTTTAAGAACGCCATCCACTGCTTTTAATGATGGTCCCTGGTTCATCCCAAAAAAATATTTTAAAAATGCTAATTTTATCAATCGTGTCGGAAAACCTACACCTTGACAGAGCATGACTAGCATCGGATCCTATTTCCATGTCACCATCTGGTTCAACGAAACCACTGACAGAGACACAGAGACAAGCACACACACACACACACACACACACACACCACACACACACACACACACACACACACACACACACACACAAGCACGCTCGTCAGTCTCCTGCTGTGTCCTGCGTGGCCTTTAGATATTTACCACTGCAGAATCCAGTCCAGATTATTTTGGTGCCTAGCTTCTTTTTACTATCAAAACATGTTTTGATTACTATCCTACGGTACGTTTTGGGACGAAAGTACCTTCAGAGACCCCTCTCTACTCTCGATAAGACTATGTTTGACTTGGAAGGGGAAAAAAGAGCGTCCCAAATAGATTAGAGCCCCCAAAGTTCCTAAAAGTTAAGACCAGTACTGTGTACCTGGAACCAGTTCAGTAACAGCGTGAGTGCGGCGAGGAACGTCTCTACGCTCTTCTGTGCTAAAAGGAAGGTCAGGAAGAGTTATCTAATCATTAATGGGGCTCTTCAACGGAACACAGATATCGTTTGAAGCCCCTGCTGCCGCCCCCCCCCCCCCCCCCCCCAGCCCTCCGCCCTCAATCTTATCAACTTCTCGGTACCTTATGCAAACCCCCCACCCTCATCCCTTTCCTGGCCGTCACGAGGCTCTCTCGTGTTATGTAGGCTGTGGAGGCTTCTGCGAACCCCCTTCCCCTGCCACCCCCACCCCGGCCCCCATCCCCCATCGCCCGCCCACATCTGGTTTGATATGTCCGACGATAGGTGTTCAAGAACACCTTCCTGGTTTTGGACGTGTGTTTTTTTCTTTTTCTTTTTTTCTTTCCCCGTTTACCGCCCCCTTTTTTTCTTTCTTTCTTTTAGTCAGTCCTTTGGTGCCGTCCCCCCCCCCACCCCCGCCCCCACTTTTTTGGCCTGCATCACCTCCTCCCCACCCCACCCCCAACTCCCCATTTCCTGTGATACATGCCGATGTATTGGTAAACACGCATTTCTAAATTTTGCTCGTGCTGATACGCACTCGCAAGATTTTTTAGGCGAGTGTGTTTTTGTGTTTTGGTGTGTGTTTGTTTTTAGCTTTTTTTTTTATAGTTCTTTTAGGTTGTGGTCTATGAAGAGCAAATGTAGCCAAATACATTATTATTATTATTTTTTATTTTTTATTTTTCATAATTATTTATTAAAGAGACACTTGTTTTATGTGCATTATCACTGACTGTCTCGCTGCTTGGTAAGTGTCAAGACTTCCACTCTTTGACGTGACTTTGCTGTTTCATGAACAGTTTTCAATCACTGAACATAAAAACAGTTTTCGTGTGTTATCAGTCATTTACGGCTGCATGCCTGTAGAACCACTTTTGTGAATTAAAATCAAGCAAAACAACCTTAAACAACCCTTTGGAGTTTCGATACCACCAGAAAAGGCTGATCGGGAACCTACGGTTTAAGTTTCCATCAACTTGATTCATGCTGACATGCTGCGATTTCAGTCTGGCGTAAGTGAAATTTGCGAGATTGCCAACTGAAAACAATCTACACCAAGGACCCAGTATAATTGACGTCCCGTTTGCAGTCGCTTTTTTCTTCTTCTTCCGTATACTGTTTTGGAAACAAACGTCTTAATAATTATTAGATAATGATACCAGATCGACGTGAGGTGGGGAGATGGGGGGGGGGGGGGGGAACACTGTGATTTGACTACCAAAATTAATGTGATTAAGTTGAGTAGAACATGATCAACAAGTTCCTGGTCGATCAGTGCTCTCTCTCTCTCTCTCTCTCTCTCTCTCTCTCTCTCTCTCTCTCTCTCTCTCTGGGAATATTTAGTACATATGTTTCCTTTCACAAACCTTTCAGACCGCCTTAAGATGTTCACACAGATAATTTGATCTTAAAATATTCAGATACGCAAGTCGATTAATTTTTTGTTTTTTGTTTTGTTTTGTTTTTTGGTGTGTGTGTCTGTGTGTGTGTGTGTGTGTGTGTGTGTGTGTGTGGGTGGGTGGGTGTGGGTGTGAAAGAACGATTTGTTCTCGGCGTTGAAAGGCTTTGCATACGAATTCGCACATCTTGCGTGACCCATTCACCCTTTCCCTGACGCCCAGAGAACGTTCAGCGTTGTATATGTCGACATTAGCAGAACTTTCCCCTTGTTCGCTTTCCTGTGCGACGTCGCATCATTGACACCGTGCTTGAGGTTCCAACAACTCGTGCACCCCCGTGTGGAACAAACTACGTACGTCTTAACCCCTTCACTGCCATGATGTCATTCCAAAACGACCCATAAAAGCGCAAAATTTGAAACCCGTAAGCCTTTTTTCTTCTTTTTCGCACTGACGTGTGAAAGGATTTTCATCAAAACGCACAACATTGAAAGTAGATGTGTTACAGGACCGGAAAATATACTGTTTGCAGGCGCGTCCGTGCGGCATCATTCAGCCCAGAAGTGTTACAGTCTGAGGCAGTGAAGGGGTTAATGCCTCTGGTTTGCCTGAAAGCTCGCTCTGACCAAAGATTATAAATACATTATATTTGTCATCTTTGCTCTGACCAGGACCATTCTTGGGAGAAACCAAAACCGGCAGAACAAATTCCCCCCACCCCCACCTCCCGACCTCCTGTGTATTCTCAGTGATCGGTCAGACGGGAAGGATACGCCGGCCTACCAATGGCTATGCCGACGCATTTAAATGCAAATCCCTTGCCGATTCAGTACTGATTAGCATCGTGGCGCGAAAGGTCAGAGAGGCAAAGATTTTAGGTAGTCATACGCAAAGCCCAAACTGGATCCGTTCTGGCAGAAGGTCGATCAGGGCGGGCGCCCCTCGCCTGTTGCCGGCACCGTTTCCAGGCTTCCTAGCGGCTTCCACCCCGAATGTCTGTGCAGTCTTCGTTTCCACAGCTACGGCCATGTCGATAACGTACACTGCTGAGCAGTCTGATAAAGCTCCCCCCCCCCCCACCCTCTCCACCTATTTCCTGTACGGGGAGTTTCTTTTTCGTTCCTTGGGGGATCCGTTTGGTGATTTATTTTATTTTTATTCCCTCCCTCCCCCCCCTCCCCCGAGTCCCCCGTCGTTCTTCTTGGAGGTGGAACTGTTGCTGTATTTTTTTTTTTTTTCGTGTTGTAGTGACATTCATAAGCCGCCGCAGAAACTATTCCAGCGGTTTAAATACCAAGTTCCCAGTATCTATACAATGACGTCCCAAAAAAAGAAAAAAGGAAGATACTTCTCAGAAGTTATTAACAAGTTTTTTTGGTTTTGTTTGGTTTTGGTTTTGCGTTGTATCTTCTTTACTTCGGTCTGTTCAATAATGGAGAGGAGAGGAGAGGCGCTACTTTTTATGTTTCTAATTGTCGGCTTGCGTGTTGTTGTTTTCCATTTGTCTGTGCATGCGTGCAGTGCGTGTGTGTGTGTGTGTGTGTGTGTGTGTGTGTGTGTGTGTGTGTGTGTGTGTGTGTGTGTGTGTGTGTGTGTGTGTGTGTGTGTGTGTGTGCGTGTCTCTCTGTGTTTCCAAGTTTATTTTAACATTGCGACTTCAGTAACAATCATTGGTCATAGCCAAGTTACTGGTCATAGCCACATTATGTTCTACCTTACACTACCATATTCTATTAAATGTAATTTAAATAAAATCACAAAATGCATCACATTACAGGCATTTGCACTGATAATAAAAAAAAAATTCTTTCCTTTCTTTTAATAATCCCCATGCTCCCCCCCCCCCCCCCCCCCCCCCCCCCCCACCACCCCCCCTTTTTTTTTTTAAGAGGACACTTTCAATGTTTATGTCACCAACTAGAACAGTCAGTCAACTCACACTAAATACAGGGAAGTATAGCTTTCATCATCCTTTCAAACTCTCCTAATCCCATGCTCTTGAAGATAGGACAGGGTCACTGAAACCGATATTACCGTTTAAAGCTCGGTGGAAACTGTTCTCGTCATATCATACCCTGTTTCAAAGATCCATTTCAAAGAAAACCTGAGAAAACACCTACACACAGGCATACAGAGAATATATACCTTTGGACTTGGCAGAGTTTATGTATCTTGTATTTACTCACATGCCAGGTAAGAGTTATCATAGGTTATCACTGTTGTTGTGTACATGTGAAG
This sequence comes from Alviniconcha marisindica, assembly GCA_018857735.1. NCBI lineage: Eukaryota > Metazoa > Mollusca > Gastropoda > Provannidae > Alviniconcha > Alviniconcha marisindica. The sequence goes on along the minus strand of JABMCL010002628.1, from coordinate 490,216 downwards.
TCTTTATTTAAACTAATTAAAGCGCTAATTAACTCCCTCTCTTTGTTGGAGTACTTGGACATATATAAAAAAGAGAGAGCAAAATCCAGACACACATCAATTATGTCCCTTAAACAAATGCCGAAATGGTAAACTGAAATCATTTTGTGCATGACCATGATGACGTCTTAACAACTACACTGCATTAGAACTCATTCTCATCAAATCATGGAAAACAATGATTATGCTAAAAAATAATTTATGTTTTTGTTTACATACCAGAATCACTGCAACTTTAAAAGTAAGTCAAGATCATCAACACCAGTATGAAAGGGTCAAGTAAAGTTTCAAAGACCCCTCTTAAACAGTTTTCCACGAATGGCCAATGTTTAGATTTTGGCCATGCACCAGAAATGCATCATTTTGTTTAAACATGCCATTGTTTATTCCATGAGTAATGATATATGTCCATGATAACAACCATACAGTTTTGACCCAATCAACTGGATCTAAACGCCTTAAGAAAATGCAACTTTCACTTTGACCTCTCAAGCATTGCTGCAACCTTGAAATAAGGTTCAGGTCACAGATGCCAAAAAGAACAGTCCATTATAACAACTATACAGTTTTGACTCAATAATGAATAAATCAGATTCAAACATCATAAGAAAATGAAACTTTCACTTTGACCTCTCAAGCATTACGGAGACCCTGAAATAATGTTCGGGTCACAGATGCCAATATGAACCGGTAAAACCACTGGAAGTTGTCCTTATAAATGCAAGTAAGAAGGATACAGTCTTGACAGCAGCAAGAAAGAAAAAAGAAGAAGAAGAAAAAGACCCGCTAAATGTTGGAAGCTTTTACTACAGACAGGTGGCAGGCTGGACAAACACTCCTCAAATCACACACACACACCTGAGTTTTCATGGGTGTCAAACATAAAACCCAGCCAGCAGAGAGTATCAACAGCTGCCAGATAGCAAAGCAAGCAAACAAAAAGTTGCCAGCATTAACTTAAAACTATAGAAGAAGGCAGAAGAACCTCAAAAGGTATTTCCTTCACTTGCATGTATGTTCTGTGTACAACCAAAAATATCCGGCATGTAGTATGTCACTTGTTGTGGTTCTTGGTCCACTGGGTAAATGCTCTTTTGAAGGCGTTTTGACAAATTGTTCTCCCAAAGAGCTCACTGGCAATTTTATGCTCCAGCGGCTAAACAGTAAATGGAACATCAACCAAATGGCTCCATAGCTAATAAAACTTTTAAAAGCCCACGGTAATATGAATACAGGTCATATCATGTTTGACATTATGTATACATATGAGGTGTATGAGAATAGCACATAAGAAATTGAAAGGTTTGACAATGCAGATAGAATAATCAAGACTCAAAGTCCAAGTCCACCTCTCATAGAATCAAGATCAGCAGGACAGAAGGGATGAAAATTACAAACATGACACTTAAACTCATCTGCCTCCAACACACACACACACACACACACACACACACACACACACACACACACACACACACACACACACACATGGTTCTTTATCCTGGGAGAGAAACTGGCATTTCAAGTTTCTCAGAAAGAACTCACTCACAACTTTAGTCAGGTAAGTGCAGGAACAAAATCAATGCTTCGCAACTGCCAGGTTCACAAAAATGCTTCACAAATAAGCTAAAACACCCAGGTCACAGGACTACAAACACCTCAACTCTCAGACTCAGAGGTATAAGAAATGTTGCTCCCTTTGGGTCAGGCCTACCACGCCATTCACTCAAAAGCTCTTAAGTGTTGAGGAGCTCGAGACACCACCTGTGGGTACAGTTATAATTATTAAGCTAAGAACGCTGCATTATTGGTTATCTGAAGAAGAGAGGATGAGAAAGTGGACATTATCAATGATCTTCCTCGAATAAGTTGAAAGGACAAGAAAGGGCCATTGTCAATCAGATCAACATTGGAACTGTGTCCACAATGGGGGACTTCTGAGAGACCAGGTGAGGCACGTGTCGACATGTGGGCTTTCTTGAGTGGGTTGCCGATCTCAAACTGAAGCAAACTGGACCAAATAATGACATTCAGAGCCACGTAGGAACAAGAACAAATGGTGCAGTTTCCAACAAATGCAAATGCTGATATATGGCAGTACACAGGAAGGCATGCCAATGACAGAAGTACTTTAAAACATGAGAAAAGGGGTGATGTGGGAACAGGCAGGTGGCTAATAATTTGTTTGCTGCACTGTACAGGCAACTCTGATTTTCAGTTTTAATATAAGCACTACTACAGTGTGAGGCTGCAGGCAAAGCCAGGGATGGTTGCTCACAGTCACACATTATCTCTTGATTTCAACTTATTAAACCTAGTAGAAGATATGAAAGCGCTCAGCACAACTCGAAACCTGTACTGAAGGAGATGTCTTTTACACACATTAATACTGATGGTGACCTGCAGCCTATCCCCAAGGTAAGGGTACCCCACAAATCCTACAGGTGGCAAGCTGAGGTGAGACTGAGTAGGGAGGTGTGGAATTCCACTAGGAGGCTGCAGGTATTTCTCTTTGGTGCCTGTGTGCGCTCCCATTAGTGCTGAAAAGAGGAGGGGCATTTCCTGCCTTGTGGTGTATAAATATGGTACCACTGCCCAAAGTAGATAGTGATTGCTCAATAAAAAATGCACTGCTTTTAGCCAACAATGTTTTGATGAACTGGAAATAGAATCGTGAATAGCCCAAATGTTTTGATGAATGGAAAAAACAATCTGAAAAATGTATGGACTATGGGTGACTGTGAATCCATGCTTGTGTATGTGTTTGTTACTAAAATTAATGTAAGTCATTATTTAGTGGCTGCATTTTTGCCAATAAGTTTGTTTTCCTTTTTGGCGAAGATAATTCACAAAGCAACCGAACAGTAATTCTTTTGAATGAAGGTTATATTTTCGGCTCAGCACAACTACCAAAATAATTATATAATAATAATTATATGATTTAAAGCAACACACCGAGGGACCTATTCAGCACAGCTGTAGAGATTACACACATACAGTGATACACAAATGCACCCCCACACACACCCCCACACACACGCACGCATGTACACACACTCATGCATGAACACACACACACACACATGCATGCATGCATGCATGTACACACACTCATGCATGTACACACACTCATGCATGAACACACATGTATATACACACACACACACACACACACACACACACACACACACACACACACACTACACACTACACACACACACACACACACACATCACACACACACACACACACACACACCACTAAACATGAAACACTCACACAGGCTCCAGACACATCTTCCAGTTATCTAACTCCCACCCCCTCCAAGAGTGATCTCTTTCTCCTCCAGGCTCTTTAAAAGTCTGTATCGCCTCTCAAACACCCCAGAAGACCCACAAGCATCAATCATAACAGTATCCTTGGCAACTGCCCCAGGTATCTCCACAAGTCAGAGATTGAAACTGGCCAGGTGCCGGATAGATCATGTACTGCAAGCTCCCGACATCCCAGTCCAACCAGTGGCGAATGCATTGCAAGTTCTTTGCCAACTTGTTTTGAAAAGCACAGCAAAAAAACAAAAAAATGAACAAAATGAAGAGAAAAAAATGGAAAAAAAACTCTTGGGGTTGGACTTAGATCATCATGTGTGCATTCAGAATTACAGAATTCAGCCAAGATCATGGCTTTCATTTATTTGGTTGAAACTGAAAGTGAAAGGCTTGCTCAGTGATTCAAACGAGACACCAGAGAGAGACAATGGTATGAAGATGAATCATTACCTGCAAGGTACTTATCAAAAGTAACTCTTCCTCCACAAGTGGAAAAAGGGGGCTCACTCATTGTCAGTGGCATCCCTAGACTCAGGGACCCAGACAAAATTGTAAGATAATGCATGCACATAATTTGTAAATCATCAAAATACCCAGGCTTTAACTAGTTTAAGCTTTTAGTTATTTTTACCTTCAAACAAAAGTTACATGTAGCTCCTGCCAACTTGCAAGGCACAAGTATTTAAAATGGTATAGGCTTACCAAAACTCAAAACACTGAAAATAAGTATTCAGCAAATTTTACCATTTGAACTGTTTCTGTTACTGGTGTCAGTATAAATAATGAAAAACTTTCACCCATATTACATAATATATACATCATGTATATTATCACATTCTATATTATAGCTATGCACCTGTACATCTGACATTGTTAGCTCCACCCCTCAGTGCCCAGCCGGTTTCAACCCAAGGCCTGCTTTAATTGACTGACTGCGGCCAAAGGGTACTTGGCAGAGGCATGTGTCAAAATGATCTTATCACATATGTTATCTGCTCAGTGTTTGGTTTCTATGCTGAACCCAGCTGAAAACTTCACCCACTTCTTATCTCTCTGCAACTCAGTTCAACTCCTTCAGGATGCCTGGCTACAGGCTATCTTTCTGTGGCTGTGCCTGCTGCCATGCACAAACTAAGTGAAGCAGAGCAGACCTGGAAGAGTCCGTCTCAAAAGTGTGCCTTGCCCTTGGGCACTTTTATAAGTATTATCTTATCCATGCTAAAAATAAAATGCACAGCTCAGATACATGTATGTATACTGGCTTTCAGTTTCACATAGGTCTATGACTTTTTTATGAGTGAACTTTCTGTTTACTATTAAAAACATTTTTTAAACATTATATAAAATGTGTTTTGTGTACATATCATCATAATTAGAGGCACATGCTGCAATTGCTGTGTTCTTACTTGAAATCAGCAGTATTTACTAACTTGGTAACTAGTTGTAGCATACCTGTTCTTTCAGGTACAAGATTTTTTTTAAATCAGTTAAAAGACTAGTTTAAAATACAAAACTGTTAATTTGTACAATGAACTAAAATAAAAACTTCCTTATTTTTATTGTAAAAGGAATTGTAATATAAACTGCACAATGCAGTAGGAAATATCAGCATTTATTTATTAAAATTTTAACATCATCATAATCATAGTTATTGCATGTCAGTTTCAGTTTCAGTGCAATGTCTATACAGTTTCAGTCAGTTTCGGTGCAATGTCTATACAGTCTGTCTATCCACTGTTGTGCTGACAGTGATACTTCAAAAAGCTGTGGACAGATCTTTACACAAAATGTTGGAATAGGGTGAATGTTTTCACAGTCCTGCCAAAACCTGTTTAAAATACAGAGTTAGTACTACTCTTCACAGGAAGCTGAACCATAGATCCTTTTACAATTTTGTCATTGTTTTTCTGATGTTCAAAGACATTACGGAACGAAGCTGAGTGTTCTTTAAAAAAAAATGATTTTTTAACTTGTGCCTTTACAAAGCCTAGCCTAGGCTACACATTGTAGAAGAAAAAAAGAGAAAAAAAATCAGCATCCCACAGAGGTGTGACAAGAAACAACTTTATCATAATATAAAAATAAAATACCATACTTAACAACAACAAAAAAGATTATGAGTTATCAAATAGAAGCATACAGCAACAGCAAGTTTATTATCCATGTACCATTACTGCTGTATCACTACAACTGTACAAGTACCAGCACAGTGTATGCATATTCTGCCCCTATTTATGATGATATAATGTACACAAAACACATTATATGACTCGTAATGGTAGACTGTGCACAGAGAGAAGGTTGGAAATCAGCAAGGATATAATATATATAATTATACTATTTATAAATTATAGTCTGAAACTAAAGTTTTCGCTTTACAGTGACCATCATTTCAAATTTCTTTTTTACTCACTCATGAAATGATGAATACACCCTCAGTCTTTCACGGTTTCAAAATACTCCAAATTATCATAATTCTCCCAACATATATAATACTTAACACACACACACACACACTATATATATATATATATATATATATATATATATATATTATATATATATATATATATATGTATCATGTATCATTCAAGACACAATTAAGCTGTTCTAAAAGAGAAAGGAGGATGGAGGGTTGCATGTGTTGAGGTACAACTTCATTCATAAATTATTAATTTTAGCGTTAACAAAGCACATCCTGTTTAATGATTTGTTGATACATCATATCACTTAACAATTTCATTCAGTGATTCATTATCCAACTGTCATAACGCTAAGTTCGTGAGTCAGTGACACTGACACAGTGACAGTCACAGTGTGAACAGATCCTTTATTCTGCCAGTGAATGAAATTACATGAGTGAGATACAGATCACCCCTGGAATTATGTAATCATACAGCATACAAAGTATTCATAGTCACATACTACTACTGTATCACTATACTATAAAATGTATACTATTACAGTATTACTATTACTGTGTATTAGTATTACTAATATTAGTTATCACTACGTACATGATAGTTGACACACTGGCCACTGCATTTAAACTATAAGTTTTTTAACTCCAAAGGTGATGATTCGGTCGCTTCATAATCTACACATGATGAAACTGAACACTGAGCAAGAAGTGCTCTGAAAAACTTACGAAAATGCATCAATGAGTGAATGAATCAGCGTCTTATCAATTCAGGAAGTTTTCATTGTTTACAAGTTGCGGCTACTTCGACTCGAAAAACTTGATACAATCAACAACAGTTTGGACACCAAGGACACTGCTTAAAGTTAGACCTACCACAACAAAAGACGAAATCGTGATGAAACTGAAAGCACATATGCGTGAATCATTCGCCTGCATCACACTGATTGAGATCATTCGCGAAAGAAATATCGAACGCCCGGCTGCTGTCCTCGAGTTTAAGCTCTTCAGGTCCAACAGATCGAGGAAGAGACAAAGCAAACCACAAAAACTATCCACAATCAATAGGTTAGAAAGAATGAGAAAGACAGTCAGCCATTTCACTTACTTCTTGACAATGCGACAGTGTGGAATATGTTTGTCTTCGGCCTGATCGCTAAATTTTGTTCTTTTTATCGTTAGTTATGGCTGTCAGCTGGGCGGCCATATTACAGACATTATGGCTCCCTTCTGACGTTGCAAAGAAAACGGGTGTGTGTTTTAACAGTTTTAGGACGTCTTGTGTGGAATTAATAATAAAACAACAAAGATTATATTTTTATTCAACGTTTTTAACATTTCTACAAAGTATTTTTCGTGCATTTTGACGATGATATTTTTAGCGTTTTTATCCAAGGGCAAAAACTCTTTTTTACTTCCTTCACTTCGGTAAGAGTTTTGTCCCGTCCAGAGCCAGATTCCCAGCCTGGCACAGAGTTGAAACGCGATATAAAAGCTACAACATCTGAGCACATGGCCAGGAGCTGTGTGAGAGTCGAGGTGGCCGTCCTGGGCTGTCCATCCTAACGAGCCTTCTGGTTTCTGTAGACGTAAAGCTATATTGACCCATGCTTTGGCATTTGTCTCACTTGTCCCTAATACGTCAACCGGCATCCGAGGACATTAAGCAACACAACCGAATCGCACATGGCCCCCGGTCCCTGATAAGCCTTACGGTTTCTGTGGACGTTAAGCACCATGTTTACTTACTTGCACATGCCCTCAGAGCTCAGGAGCTGTGTTAAAGTTCAGGTGGCCGTCCTGGGCTCCTGTCCCTAATAAGCCTACAGTTTCTGTGGACATGAAGCAACACTCAACCAGCACACTGGGCCTCTGCAGCATTATCCGGTATATGCAACTGTATATTGACAAATGCATTCCACATGAGAATTGTGACTGCTTTTAATTACCCCGTCACATGCCGTCTTCAAGGATTTATCTCTAGTTCTAAAAGGTGGATGCTGTTATGCTAGAAGCTTATCATGGGTGAAAATAGTCCCAATTATAACATTTCAATGTTGCTTTGGTGTTCTTGCTGGTGTCAAGCCAAGCCAAGGTCATATGCAGCTGCAAATACAGACTGGCAGAGCTCTGCAAATGTGCATTTTATCAACAAAATGTTGCATCCATACAAGTACAAAGAAGGTGCTTTGATAAATTTCCTGTATTGTCAAATGAGCAACTGCCCAAGAGGACTCCACAATGGACATTTTACGAATTTACATTTTCTTTCAACCTCTTTTTTTTTTTAGTATAAAAAATTAAAAATCTGAATGAATAATGACTTGGCATTCTAAAACATGATCCAAACACATAGAAGGTTCAAAAGAATGCAATTTATTTGGACAAAACTAAACAAAACAGTTTAACTGTAGTTTAAGTGTTGCTTTATAGCTTGACAAACGGGATTACCCCAAAAATTCACATGTTGTGTTTTGTCCTAATGAACTGCGTTCTTTTTTAACTGTTTGGATCTAGATTTTAAAAAATAGTTTACACATGTGTTCAGATCAGACACAACCAACTGAAGAGATGCAAAGTGTCCATAAACATGGACTGACATACACATGTGCCACACATACACATATCAAACATGCATTCCCCAAACAAGTGCACAGAAAGTAAACTGTTCATGTTCTTGTTTTACTTCATTTTCACAGTACAAAACATCAAATTTCATCATCATAGCCAAATCACACACACACACACACACACACACACACACACACACACACACTGCTCAAGGTCATTACTACACCTTACATTTTAGTACATGCATCCAAACTGAACATAAACCTTAGGAAGAAAGCAACAGATCAACCTTAAGGCAACATCTACCAACGCACACAAACATCTCTCAATGCTAGTCTTGTTTTTGTGTTTCTGCTACTTTGCACATTCTTACCCCCCCCCCCCCCCCCCCCCAAGTGTTATGCCAGTATTATAATGCAGTGTAAATGTGTTCATGCTTTCAGAAAAAGAGATCTCCTTCCCACATCCCATGCTCACCACACACACTAACTTTAAGTATACACCATTTATAATACAGAGTTTCCATTTGTCTTTTCTACATAACTACCATGATTTCCGTCGTTTTGTCTATCTGGCTTCACTTGCACAGTACCGATGAGACCCTTTTTTTTCTGAATATCTACTTGTATATAAGCCTGGATGTAATCATCATGGTTGACTGAGCATTTAAAATAAATTACCTATCTGTTTTTAATAACTCTGAATTGTGCTTTTTGCACAATCTTTTGACACCGTTCCTTTTTTCCTTCAAACGTTCCTGGGTGATGTATACGCTAATGAAAATGATACCACTTATAAACCATCTTGCTAACTTTCGTACTTAAACTAAAACCCAAAACACGAGACTCAAGCTGCACTTTGACACTGCTGAAGCAGTGCAATGATGCACTTCTTTTTCCTCCTCCATTATTCCATCTCTAGATGAGCTCCAAGCTCTCACAATGTTTTGCAAAACAACGGGCACCCAAAACCCACTTCTTTTTTCTTCTTCTTTAAAACGCAGTCTTCAGTGTACAACTGGGTTCAGCGGCTCTGCTCGAATGGTGTCGAAGTCAACTCGGCTGTCTGTGTCATCATCCACCTCTCCGATTACAGCACTGAAAAGGAAAAAATGGATGGGTCTGTCATGTCTGCGCACTGTTAAACAGCACCTCTGCTTCACGTTTTTTGAATTTCACTTTCAGTCATTTCAAAACTTTGTTTTCTAATTCCGCTTCCCAGTCATACCAGTCGTCTCTACCACGTAACAATTAACTTCATTTGTCTTTCGTGTGACAACGGCAGAGCCTGTAGTTGTGTAGTCAGTGACTTCAACACTGACTTCACAATGACATGACCATCCCACAACCAGTTTTTAAAAAATAATAATAACCACTGATCTGTCCATTGAGGCACTGTGATGTGGCTGAAACTAAAGGCAAGCCTCTTTTTCAATTTCAGAGTCTTTCTTTGCCCTTTGTTCAGACCTGCAGGCCTGTCTGCAGCTCAAATCAATGAGAAATTAATCTCTCTAGTCAGACTGGATCTCTCAAATCTACTGTACAGACACACATAATATTCAACTCTGTGGTTTCTGTATCCTTTTTATCTTAAAAGAAAGTCTTCAAACTTGCAATGAGCCTTAACAGGGGAAAAATACCACAGGAGCGTTTAAATTTTAATCTTCCATATTAATTATATATGACTTAGTGCCAAAAGGTGCGCAAATGGGGGGTCCGATTTTTGACTGTCAATAAAATCTGTTTCAAACACTTTGTCTTGTTGTTGCTTTGTGTGTGCGTTCATAATTGGTCAGTATCACAGTGGAAACAATATGAGCTCCAAATCTGGAGCAGCTGGAGAAATATTATTTTTTGAAAGTGAAAAGCGCCACGAAATTCGACCCCTGAAAACGGACACGCTCACGGTGAGTGCTTTCGATGCTTTCATTCACATCCATGACGAATCAAAACATTACCTCAGTCACCGATTTGCACAGAGGAGATATCGCTTTAGACAGTGCATAGAAAATCGATTATCACTAAGTTTTGTTTTTGGAGTTAGAGGCTCCGAAATATCCCTCGGTCGAACATTATGTGTGTTGAAATGTTTCATGACCAGCATCCACAGACAATCTAGTGAAGAACGGACTTTCTCTTTCGTCGAAACTTTACTCCAGTCACTGTGGTACGTCACTGCATCAGGTGCCAATGTTTTATTTTACTGCCAAATGTCTGGGTAGTTTTTAAAATATATTTTGCCATTCTTCATAAAATTGTTGCAATAAATAACATTCACCAATGTATTAGATTAAACAAGCAAAAGGAAAAAAATTAAGTTTTTGCGCTTTTGCACTACTTCCGGTCAGCCATGTTATACATCCGGGTCATTTGCTTTAGCACATGGCCGCATGGAAGAGACGTTCTGCTATGCAAAAGGTGTGTGGTAATATTTTTGAAGACCTTAACGTTCAACTTTATTTAAACGTTCATCGGAGATTTAGTCAAATCTTCCGGTTATACGATGATATTTATATTGGTATATGCCGAATCTTTCAAAAGTATCGGAATGTTAGCATACAGAGTGAGTTTTTGTTGCTGTCAATCTAAAGTTTGTTCAGATGCTTTCGAAAATTAGTTTTCACCGAGTTTCTTACAACAGGAGTGCGTGTTGAAATCGTAATGTGCGACAGCAGATTGGTTATAAACAGTATATTCTGATCGTACTCTTTACATTTTTTGCTTGTGCTTAACGCAGTTCGTTTTGTTTACAAACTACGTCTTCAAACAAATCATCATATATGGTAGACAATTCAAATTTACACAGGTTAAAGTCGTCAAGTTAGATGCTGAACATTACGATTACAACATGAGCTGTGGAAAAAATAACGTTCGACATATTTATAGTGACCATGCCTGTCTGCCTTCCAGAGTTCTAAAAATGTAAGGTGCCGATCTTAATAGCATTATTCTTTGGCTGTGATTTTTTTGAATAATATTTATTACGTTTTTTCTATTTATTATTATTAATTCTTTCACTTTTAAGTTAACTGTTCAACTATTTTTGTCCTAGGCACCCGAGTCAACATGACCAAGAAACGCATGGATGACAGGTTGCGTGTGTGTTTTCCTGTGACACCCAAAGCAGCAAAAGTTACACTCCCTCTTACTTGCTCCATTTGCTCTTACAAAACACTTACTTGTTTGTTAAATAATAAGTATTATTTATTTTGTTATGAAAAACAAAGTATCATGTCGTCTATTTAACATGCTATCCACTACAACAAAATTAATGCAGCAAAACTGTTCACATGGAAATAGTTATGTGTCTTTATACTCTACAGTGATAAAAAGTTACTGATTTATCATTTTCATCAAGAAACAAACAGCATTGTACATCTTGCTGAAATAGTAATGTACGACATATTTCTTACATCATTTGCTGTTTATGTCAAGAAAGCTTAAATTCGTGAAAAGAAATCATCAAATCTTCCTTGTCACACATTGTTATATTAAAGAATAACTGTTTATGTTTCAAAATGTGTTACTTTTTATTCATTTAGAATTGTTCAAGATTGGCTGTATGTTGAACGTTATGTATTGCAACAAACTATGCGTAGCATGCTGTTCTGTGTGACACAGAACAACAACAGTTTACTTGGTAATACTCATGTGTATCACATCTTGTAAGATCAGTTGGGTTTTCACAGTTAACTGCATGATTAGCAGCACAGTGATGTGGGCTTGTTGTAATGTGTAATGTTCAACATCTTGTCACAAATCACACTGAAAGTCACATTTCTCAGGAACGAAGAGCAGCACTGCCTTCTCCTTTCATTGGTGGATGACTTCACATGTTCATTCAAAAAATGCATTACTCGCTCACATCCTGTCAACTTTATTTTCTAGTACCTCTGTCCTCTTTTCTTGCACACCTTTTGGCACTAAGTCATATATCATTATAATTATTTTTCAAACACTAATGAGTCTGATTCAAGCCAAAGAGTAAATGCTAAAAAAACTCACATTCAAACTACTAATTCATCAAAACTCACATTCAAACCATCAATTTATCAAAGTCAAACTCAAGCTAGTCAAAGCAAGAACATATAATTTGATGATTTCTTTCACTGAAAGTTTCAAACTCTCTCATAACCATGAGCGGACAATCGCTTCAGCATTTCATGGACTTAGTTACGTTTTTCGTCAGTTTATATGAGCCAGATACTTACACATTATCTCCTCGGACAATATACAGTCCAAGAATGACCTGCTCCATTCCCTGTGATGTGCTGAACACTCGTTCATGGCTCTCATCCAAGATCAGATTGATTGTCTGGTCAAACCCTTTCAGCGTTCCCTTTAAAAGACAAGATCGTAACAGATGTTTCAATGACAAGCAAAACACACACACACACACACACACACACACACACACACACACACACACTAACCTAATAGTATTAGTAATAGTACAATCAACCATCATAATAATTAGATAAATATATTAGAAAATTGAAATGATAACAAGATACTGGATCAGAGGTTCAGGATCTTCATGATCCACATGCCAAAGTGCTAAACACTACCCCACAGTGATCTGTAATATAAGTTATAACTTTTCCTGCATTTTTTAACATATTTTTTATTTAATAAACAACTGCACATAGTCTTTAACAGAAAGACATTCTCATATCATATTCAGTTCAAACAGGTTACAAGCATAGTTAGCAGGTACCACTGTCAGCATCACCCATTTGTAATATTCTGACGCATTAACGATTAAATAACAATTGCATAAAAGCTAGATGGTGAACTCTTACCACAATGATCCGTCCATCCGCTGTTACAATAGAAACTGTTTCTGAAGTAACGAGTTAAGGGTTGCTCTGTAATAGTTTAAATGTTATTCTTAATTCCTATTCAATCTCACCCTTATATAACTGCACTGATTGGCTGGGCATAAAACACAACCTTACTTACTCCTATTCAATTGCAGCTACACCTCTTCACAAGAACTCCTTCAAACCTTAGTTTAAGAAAAATCTGAACCCTCTTTACCATAACTCCTTCAACTTAATTCAAGAAAAAGCTGAACCCTCTTGACAAGAACTCCACTAATGGTTGTTAACTCCCTTGACTTTTGCCCAGCATCGCTTAAATCCCTTGGCTGTTTTTTCACAATGGAAGGCAGTGACAAAAACTCCACGAAGTTTACAGTGCCAACTTTAAAGGCATTTTTGAAGGTCCGTAGTCAAAATGTGTCTGGCAACAAGCAATAACTTGTTGCTCGTGCTATAGGATGGCAAAAAACTAAAAAAATTCACGAACTCCTGTAACTTTTGCAAACGCAACAATAATGGGATTTTTACTGCCTCACAATTCTACGTTCAACTTCGATTGTTATACACAGTGTAAAGCAACACCTCCTCAGAAATCAGCCTCGAAGTGACGCTGCGACCTCTCACGACTTCTTGTGCGAAAGATTACAAAGGGCATTCACTCATGCAAACCAGCTTCTCTGAACCGCCCAATATAAATGGCATTAACTTAGTCGAAGAAAATGTTCTAAAACAGTGACAGTGATTCAAAATCCCTGCTTACATTTTCCTTATATTCTTTACTCCTAAAGGTGACCCCAGTCAGAGGAAGACAGCAACGCATAGCTGAAAACTTACCAGGTCTATTGTTTTGGAACGAGAATGACCAAAGGAAAGGGAAGGGGACAGCAGAGTTCATAATCAGTTGATAAAGTTCTGTGCTGAGCTTTTGCACACTGTGTGTGTGCATGTGTGTCCATCCCTGTGTTGATGTAGGATAGCCTTCTTGTACATTATCGAAAGTCATGTGTGGATTTTCCCAATATTTGTTTTTAGGTTAGATTAGAAGGAGGCTAGAGAGGGTTTGTCAGAGAGAAAGGGGAAGGGCATTCCATGTAGAGGGATGAGGACCAAACAGGTGCAGGAATTGTCACTGGGGACAAAAGATACCAACTGCAATCAAATAACGCAAATTAAAATCACCCGAATGCTAAAACAAACTCAAATCATCATGCATTCCACAAATCATCATTGGGACATGGCTTACTCATTGACTCAGTAAGACTTTAATTTAAATAGCCATTTCACACATTTATCTTTGTTTCTGGTCCATGCTACCTTTTCCCAAACTGAGTATTATTACTATTAATCACATATATTAAAACTTGCTTAAGAACAAATTTGGATCTTTGTGAGTTTGTACAGATTTTTTTTCAATCAGCGTAACTGTTCATTTGTTGTTGTTATTTAAACATAACTGTTAGTAGTGTTACTGTGTTACTGTTAGTATTATGATTTTCACAACAAAAAGGTACACTCCATGCTAATGCAGAAGAATTTTCGTTGTTTTACTGTATTTAACACACGGCTTGTGTTCTGTTTTTCTCTTTTAATTTATCCGTCCTTGTTGTGGGATCGGGCGCGAGGGTGGGCAGGACTCTCAAATTTGCTTCAGAAGTTCAATTTCAAATCATGCGTCACCGCGATTTGTTTGAAGTTCGACCAAGTTACCTCTGTGTCTTCCATGTTATATGCAAGAAGACACTGCTAAATGATTACAAAGTTGTCTTGCATGCAGGCTTAAAATGATATCCGATAAGATATTGTGACAAAGGATACTGTTGATGTAGCTTTCTAAAGCAGAAGCCATCGCTGCAATATTATTTCGTTTGAGATTCGCACACCACCGGAAGCGATGGCTGGAGAAGGGAAACAACGCGCGTGTTTCCGGTGACCGGACCCAAGGGTCGTCTGTATGCTGTCTGACGAAAAGGTAATGTCACAGCAGAGTTCATAATCATTTTATAAAGTTCTGTATTGAGCCTCTGTGCACTGTATGTGTGTGTCCGTCCCAGTGTTGATGTACATTATCAGAAGTGATGTGTAGATTTTCCCATTATTTATTTTTAGGCTTCTTCGTCTTCCGTGCGTGCGTGCGTGCGTGTGTGTGTGTGTGTGGATTATTCTGCCACTTTTACAGTTTTAGGGGAGATGAGCATTGCAGTCCTAACTCCTATCTTCAAAAACTCAAGTCAAAGTTGATATTTTAACATGTGTTGCTGTGTGAGTCTGTGTACTACTGTTGTCTTTTCATTGTATGCATTGTGTGAAGAAGAACTGTGTGTGGTCACTGTGTGCATTGTGTGTGTTTGTCCACAAACTCTTTTGATAAAGACATCCCGCACTTCACAGGTTTTGTTTGGATTTGGTACCTGAGGTCTTCAGCTTCAATGGATGAGCAGTAATCTAAGATTCACAGAATCATACACGTATGTGTCAGCATATTATTATTAATTTTATTATTATTGTTATGTTATTTGTTAAATGTACAGTTTGTTTCCAGGTTTGGCAATTATCAAGATGGCTGTTGCTGACTTGTGCCGGACCTTTGCTTCATTGTTACTGCATTCTTCAGGGAAACTGCCACAGTCGTTTGCTTCACAGTGTTTATCAAGGTAAATCAGGAAGTAATGTTGGCTCTATGTACTGGCACTGGCAGTGGCAGTTCGCCAGTTGTCTTTCATTAGGTGTAGCATTATATGGTCATTGCAGAAGATTGTTGCCTTTTCTGAGACTGAGAGAGTCTGGAACAAAGACTGAGTGCCATAGTCATGACAGTGAGCAGTGACTGCCTGTCACAAAAGTTTTAAATTAATTGTGTCATATTATAATCTGAAAATTTCCCCCCCTACTGCAACAGTTATTTGCAAACACAAAAATTACATAGTTTTTTTTAAAGGTGTAACAGTCTAACACTAACAGGGTAATTGTTCTTTTTGTCAACTCTGTGCTTAAAATCAAAAATCAAAATCAATTTACTACTGAATTTAGGTTAGATTAGAAGGAGTCTAGAGAGGATTTCTGTCAGAGAGGAAGGGTAAGGTCATTCCATGTGCTCAGTGTGTTTAAATATTCATACATTTTCATTTTTATCATCTGTTCTTCTGTGGATCAAGGAGGCTTTACAGACTCAAATAGTACAAATACTAAAATACATAGTAATGCAAATGAAACATGAGCAATGTCAGTGACTGCATAGCTAAAGCTGCAATCGCTTTCTTTGATTCATCATGTCACTCTTAGTCTCACTCTCAGACATGCACAAAGGGACCAAATTATTTTGACTGGCCATGTATGCATATTCATGTGTCTGCATGTGAGTCTTGACAGGATTTTCTTCAACATAGCTATGATTAATCCCAAACTTTCAGAGCAGTGATACCTACTGAGCATTAGCCATACTGACCACTTCCGGTGACCTTGACTGTATGTCAAGGTCATAGCAGCATCAGATTTATAAAAATTAAAAAGTTGAATTTCTCACTTAACTTAATTCTTAATCTTGTCCAGTCAAATTAAAAACATGTATGATTGTTGAATATATTATTATATTATGGCTGAGTGATGACTGCAGTTTCTGACTTGACAGAACCTTCTTGTCTGATTTTTCTCCTTATGAATTTAAACCCAAAGAGTTGTTCTTCTTACTGTTTCCGGGTCACCCTGATATAACCATACCGGTTGACTGGGCATAAAACACCAACTTACTTACCTGCTGTTTCCAGGTGCTTCCACAGCAGCAGCAGATTGGATGGAAAGATGAAGCTGATCAAACAAGGCATTGACATTAACAAATATACCTTGCATCCATTGCCTCTACCTCGATCAGGGGGACGTGGTCATGATGGTAAGATGGTCACAGCTACACTGGGGGTGAGAGGGTGGTGCACATTTAACTCATTTCACCCCATTTGAAAGTATACTCATAACAATGTGGCAGCTACACTGCTGGAGGGGGGGGGGGGGGGGCAGAGCACACTTAAAATGAGCTGTTTTCTTCATTTTGAAAAGTTTCAGTCATTTTTACCTAAAGAACTACAGCTGCAGCCTACTAAGTACTCATTGATTTTTAACACTTGTGTACTTTCAACCCAATTTTTCCTGGGCAATTTTTAGTCCACTGGTGTCAGGTGGTTAACATGAACATGTATATACTGTATATTTATGACATAGTGAACACAGTCTCAGTTGTTGTGGTTTTTATATGTTTTGTTCACCCAAAGAACTAGGCACTGAGCTCACCACATAAAAACTAAGCCGGGGGTGGGGTGGAGGCAGGGAGGACTTGCTCTGGACTTGCACAGCTGGCTCTTTTGCATGTAATGGCCTCACTGTGTCTGCAGTCCTCATGGGCAGATGCCCTGGAGTCGATCAGGCCATGCCAGGTGGTGCCGTCATGCGCAGCTTCTTCCCAAGTGTCCTGTCCAGTTTGATTCCACAGGATTTGAGGAAGATTGTCAGGGTGTCCTTGTGTGTAGATAGATAGATATATATATATATACATAGAGAGAGAGAAAGAAAGAAAAAAGAGTATTATACTGTATTATAATACTATGTGTATAATACTGACATATACTGTGGGTGGCTCACCTCAAGAGTTGTAGAACTGGTAGCTCAGGGACTGAGCAAAGCTATGAATTAATCCACTCCACATTCTTCGTCTGATGTCAGGGCGGATATGGGTACATGGAGTGGGAGGGGGCCACAAGAAGAAGTACCGCATGGTGGACTTCAAGCGAGCTGGACCCAAAGAAGGGGAGCCGCTAGTGGAACAGGTCCAGAGAGTTCGCTACGATCCTTGCCGCACGGCCGACATTGCCATTGTGGCTGGGGGCAACCACAAGCGCTACATCCTTGCCTCGCAGAACATGAAGGCTGGCGACCTGATCAAGACATCGGGCAAGGTGACGCGCATGGCAGGTATGGGTACAATCTCATCTGAGGTCTTGCACAGACTTGGGTGATATATATATATATTATATATGTTATACATTTATTGTCATTGACATTGTGTCTGTTGGTCTTTTTTTGTTTTGTTTTTGTTTTTTCCTTCATGGTTTCTGCTTGTGTGTGTGTGTGCTTTTTGTTGTTACTGTTGTTGCTTCTTCTTTTGGGGGGGGGAGGGGGGGGTATGTGTGCCCTTTGGTTTTTATCATTCAAAAATATCAATAACAAATTCATTACCAACTGAAAGATAAGTGGATCAAATTTCATTCCTCACATTTAAGTGGATCAAATTTTTGTTTCTCACATTTTTTTTTATTATTTTTTTATTATCAGTTTGTTGCTTGAAAATATGCACACGTTTTCTTTTGTCTGATTAAAGTAATTGTTCTTTTTAACCCTTTGTATGTTTGATCTTGTTTCTAAATGCTGGTAGTCAACTTTGTTTCAGATTTTTTGTTGTTTTAATGTTGTTGTCTCAGTTTTTTTTTTAATTCTTGGAAAGAAAATTGCAGCTCAGAGTTCTGACCACGTTTCTGGTTAGCGTAACCTCTCAAAGACTGTTTTTGCAAGTAAACTGCAACAACAGAGAAGAAAACTCTTGCAGCGAACAGGCAGAATCAAAATAACCTTTTTTTCTGTTCTTTTTTCCTCCCTTTTTATTCTTTCTTTTTCCCCCTGTCTTTTTCCAGTACGTGCGGCAGAGGGTGACGCCCATCCAGTGGGATCCCTACCCCTGGGGTCGGTGGTGCACAACGTAGAAATCTTTGCTGGGGAAGGAGGCATCATTGCCCGAGCAGCCGGCACGTCCGCCCAGCTCGTCCGCAAAATTGGAGACCGATGCATCCTCAGAATGCCCTCCAAGCGCGAGATCAATATCTCTCAGGAGTGCATGGTCACTGTCGGTCGAGTGTCCAACATCGACCACAACAAGAAGCCCATCGGGAAGGCAGGGCGTAATCGCTGGTTTGGCGTGCGACCTCAGAGCGGCTGGTGGCACAGGAAGACGGGCTACAACGGGCGGAAGATTCGACCCATCAAGCCTACCAAGACCTACCTGGCCCCCATGCCGCCCAAAGCAGCTCTCCGCAGGTTTACATTCTAGAGGGTGTATGTGTTTTGAGAGCATCATTATATGTCAGAAACTTTTTTTTTTGCTCTGTGGGATTTGAAAGGAAAGTGGCTGATGTTAGCACTCTGTGCATTTCTTTGTTAAGGCCGGTATGTGGATGCTCTCTTGATTAGAGCATTTGGGATCTAATAAAGAGTGGTTGGTGTGTGTGTGTGTGTGTGTGTGTGTGAGGATGTTGGATCTAAGTTGTATGTGTGTGTGTGTGTGTGCGTGTGTGTGAGGATGTTGGATCTAAGTTTTTGTGTTGATGTATCTGTTAGCTTGATGTGTTTGCTTTGAGCCATTGAAAAAATATCAATTATTTGTATACATATGTTTTAATTGTGTAAAAATAAACACAGTGTAGAAGTAAGCTTTTCTGTGCACAGTCAAATAGCATTCAGCAGTTTTGTCTGTCCTTTGTCAACATCCTCTCTCTCTCTCTCTCTCTCTCTCTCTCTCTCTCTCTCTCTCTCTCTCTCTCTCTCTCTCTCTCTCTCTCTTGTCACCCCCCCACACACACACACCCCACCCTTCTGTCTTGCTCACAAATGGTCTTTTGTGGTCCACACTATCCAGCAAACAATGACCTCTTCAATCTTGTGCCTTGGATGATGGGAGCACGCAGCTTTAATAATAATAATAATGTACATTTATCATGTGCTTATCAATGCCCTGAGCGTTAACATGATACATATTAACCTAAGTATGATATTCTATACACACGCAGAGCACAGTCCCACCAAAACACCCCACACAAAGGAAGAAACGGAAATACAAACACCACCCCCCTCCACCCCAACACACACAAAAACCACAATGAATTTAAATGTGTACGACACTGATCTGTATCATACATCATACATGCTCACGCACACGCACACACACACACACACACACACACACACACACAACACACACACAACACACACACACACACACACACACACACACACACACACACACACACAAATGACTGTAGCAGAAACTGGGTACTGATATTAGTTGGGGTGATAATGATAACAATAACGGATTATTTGTGGCGCCCCATATCGAAAGAGTTCAGAGCGCTTACAAAAACATAAGGATAAGCTCATTCCATCGCACACACACACACACCACACACACACACACACACACACACACACACACACACACACACACACACACACACACACCACATACACACACACACACCATACGCACGCACACATGCACACACACGCACACGCGCGCACACACACCACACGCACGCACACATGCACACGCGCGCGCGCACACACGCACGCACATACACACACTCGCACACCACGCACGCACGCACACACTCGCACACAGTCACACACACACAGTCTCACACACACACACACACACAACACACACACACACACACACACACACACACACACACACACACACACCACACACACACACACACACACACCTTGATCCGAAACTCCTTTGTTGCCCAGCATGTCCTTGACGTCCTGATCCAGGCCGTAGATTCGTCAGCACAGAGGTTGTGTGATGACAGTAACAGCAAGTTTGGCGATCTTTAGCCAGCTGTCACCTGTCCACACGTAGTCTACCCACGTCTCTTTTTGTTTCACCTGTTGGCGTCATTAAAAAAAAAAAAAAAAAAAAAAGGAGCTGTCAGCACAATATAGTTCAGATTGTACCACACCGGCAACCACTGACGCTAGTGACAACTAAACCGTCATGTTGGCGTATTCTTCTGTGGGCCTGGTTGGGGTTGTTTGTTTGCTGGTGGGGATCTGCCCGCCTGGGCGTGGGGCTGCTGTGACATCTCTGAGGGTCGGCGCCTTCAACATCAAGACGTTTGGCAAACACAAAATGTCGGATGATGTTGTGGCCAGGCAAATCAAAGAGGTTGGAATCAACAGGCTATAATTATTATCTGTTTCTCTCAGTTGTTGTTGTTGTTGTTAGTTTGTTTTGTCGTTGGTGGTGGGTTTTTTCTTGCTTGTGTGTGTGTGCGTGTGTGTGTGCGTGCGTGCGTGCGTGCGTGTGTAAGCCATGTGTGTGTGTGTGTAAGCCATGTGTGTGTGTGTGTGTGTGTGTGTGTAAGCCATGTGTGTGTGTGTGGGGGGGGGGGGGGGGGAGGGCTCCTGTCTTTTGAGTATGTCTGTCTCTCACCTGTCTGTCTTATCTCTTCATTTCGTCTGCATTCTTTTCTATGTATCGTTCCTCTTTTGGTGGTGTGTGTGTGTGTGGGGGTGTTTTTTGATGTTTGTCTTAAGCCTATCTCTTCATTTCGTGTGCATTCTTCTCTATGTATCGTTCCTCTTTTGGTGGGTGTGGGGGGTGGGGGGGGGGAAGGGAAGGGGGGGGGGAGGCTGTCTTTTGAGTATGTCTGTCTTAAGCCTATAGATCTCTTCATTTCGTCTGCATTCTGCTCTATGTATCGCGCTCTTCCTTTCTTGTCATCCCAAAAGATCGTGGAGCGCTACGACGTGCTGCTGATACAAGAGATTCGGGACAAAAGCGTCGACTCCGTCAGACAACTGCTGGGCATGCTCGATTCGTGAGTGACAGCATTCACCGGCTTCGGTTACGTCATCATGTGTCCTCGCCATGCTTTTTAGGCGGCATGACGTCACGTCAAGCTTAGCGTCATATTACGTCACACTCATCTTTGAGAACATATTTTATTCTACCAGATTACTTCTCGTCACCTTACGTCAGTGATATTACACTCATCGATCAGACCACATTTCATTCTACCACTGAGATTACTCATCGTCACGTTACGTCAGTGATATCACAATCATCGATCAGACCACATGTTATTCTACCAGATTACCGTCGTCACGTTACGTCAGTGATATTACACTCATCGATCAGACCACATTTCATTCTACCAGATTACTTATCGTCACGTTACGTCAGTGATATCACAATCATCGATCAGACCACATTTTATTCTACCAGATTACTTATCGTCACGTTACGTCAATGATATCACACTCATCGTTGAAACCACATTTTATTCTACCAGATTACTTAATGTCACAATACGTCATACTCATCGTTAAGATCACATTTTATTCAGTCTATTATAATGTTCATAGTCCAATAGGCCTATCCATAGCAACTTAACGCAGCTCAATGGAGTTTTCAAATTACTAAAGGCTTTGATCCACTTTATACACGGTCATATTCAAATTTCCTGTGTTTACAGAAGAAAAATACATATTTTTGGTATAACTGCATGATTTACAATCAGTTGCTATGGGAAACGAAACACTGTGACGTCACCGTCGAGTGTCTAATCGTGCAACGTAGGTTTCAGGCTTGCTCTACTCAGTTTCACCTGATTCTGTCTAACACGACGCAAACGGAAGTTTGTGCAGAGTTACGGGCACTAGGCTCTGAGGCGCTCGCTTTCGTAAACAAAGGCTGCGACTGAGCGCAGTCAGTCAATGATCAAGTCAGTCACGATGTGAAGTGCTTGACTCGTGTATAAAAGGTTCCCGAATCAAATGTATGATGCATGGTTCAGGAGCTGTGTGAGAGTCGAGGTGGACGTCCTGGACTGTCCGTCCTAACGAGCCTTCTGGTTTCCGTGGACGTAAAGAATTATTGCACCGTGCTTCGGCATTGGTCACAACTTGTCCCTAATATGTCAACTGACATCTGAGGACATAAAGCATCACTTCATCATCATCATGTATGATGTCATAGTTCAGGAGCTGTGTGAGAGTCGAGGTGGCCGTCCTGGGCTGTCCGTCCTAACGAGCCTTCTGGTTTCCGTGCAGGGAAAGAATTATTGAACCGTGCTTCGGCATTGGTCACAACTTGTCCCTAATATGTCAGCTGACATCTGAGGACATTAAGCATCACTTCATCATCATCATCATGTATGATGTGTCCAGTAGCCTAAGTGTTTCGCAGCGGACAAACAAAACAATAGTGGATTTTTTTTTGAATTTTTTTTAAAGAAAAGAAAAAAAGGATAACGTGAATTAAGGTGCAAAACAATAAGATGGCGGAAAAGAGAGAAGGAAAGAAAATGAGAAGGAAGACAAAGACAGTAAAGACAAGGACCAGTCACTTTTTTTCAAGTTGTTTTAATTTTATTCAATCTGCAAAGACAGTAAAGACAAGGACCATTCACTTTTTTCTTTTAATTTTATTCAATCTGCAAAGACAGTAAAGACAAGGACCATTCACTTTTTTCTTTTAATTTTGTTCAATCTGATTTCAAGATCTGGATTTGTGACAAAGTATAAATTGTGATAACCTGAGTGTAGGATTTTATTTGTATGTAAACACTATATCTATACAAGCACCAATTTCCACGAAAAGATTGCTAATGGGAATGGGCCAAATACATTCCACTTTTTATTTTAAACTACTGTTCAGTCTTTCACTCTTTCCTCAGTCACAATTTACACCCTGTTGATCTGTTCTTTCATAATAATAATAATAATAATAGTAATGGGAATTTCTTAAGTGCCTTTCACGGTAAACACATGGTGGTGCTATCTGATACAAAAACCCTAAATGCTTTACAGTCAGTAGCCTACAATATAAAGCCAAAAAAAAGGAATAACAATATAACCTCACAGTTACACAGACCCTGTGCACACACACACATCCAAGGAAATGATTAAAAATAACACAGGAAGGGGGAACGGACTGGAGAGGCTACCTGTGTAATGTAATAAGTGACCTTATGTGACCGTGGTGTATATATAGTACGTCAACAGTACGTGCTATAGCGGCAACACGGGGGTAAAATGGATACCGTAATAAGAGTCAGCACAAAAAGGTGCCCCTTGAGAAGACTGAAAATTCTCACGCTGCTCCTACAGGGATTCGAACCCGCGACCTTTCGGTCATGAGTCCGGCGCTCTAACCACTGAGCTATCCCCGCTCCCCGGGACTCCTTTGGTTTAAAATCATTGTATGAGCATAAGTAAGTAAGTAAACATGGTGCTTAACGTCCACAGAAAACATGAAAACATGAGGCTTATTAGGGACGGGGAGAAGGGGGGGGGGGGGGGGTATGGAGGTGCGGGAAGAGGGAGAGTATATACCTAACGCTACACTGTCACCACCAGAATGACTTCTGCATTAAAAATGGGCAGCGATGAGAGCCATTTTAATGTTTCTTAATTGTGAGGGACAAAGTCACAAGACCGTGTCCACAAACCACAACTTTCGAAGAGAAAGGAGAGCCGAAGCGGTATCGAACCGAGGTCCTTCCGCTTACCAGCCTACCGCCTTACCGCTAGGCCAAACCGGCTCTCTGTATGAGCATTAAACAAGCTAGACTTATAAAGGACTCCTTTGTTCCTCTAGCCCTCCATCAGTTAGCACCATCATGTGTTTACTGTCAGTACATGGAGCATGAGAATAACTTGCAATAACTGGTGTTGTGTCAACAGTCATGTAAAAGGAACCCGAACTAACTGGTGTTGTGTCGACAGTCATGTAAAAGGAACCCGAACTAACTGGTGTTGTGTCAACAGTCATGTAAAAGGAACCCGAACTAACTGGTGTTGTGTCAACAGTCATGTAAAAGGAACCCGAACTAACTGGTGTTGTGTCAACAGTCATGTAAAAGGAACCCGAACTAACTGGTGTTGTGTCGACAGTCATGTAAAAGGAACCCGAATAACTGGTGTTGTGTCGACAGTACTGTAAAAGGAACCCGAACTAACTGGTGTTGTGTCAACAGTCATGTAAAAGGAACCCGAACTATATTAACAATCAAGCATCATAATAAAATAATAAAAAAATCTACTGATATAATCCGTGCCGTTATTGTTAATGATAATAATAAGGGAAATGTGTAAAGCGCCTTCCACGCGGCTCAAAGCGCTGAACAAAGGTAACATACGTCATGCACATTGAGATGGAGAACGTTATCTAAAGTTTAACAAAAAGCTAACACATAATGTTTAAGTATAGCTATG
>JABMCL010002628.1:455000-457500 GCA_018857735.1 Alviniconcha marisindica | reverse complement strand
CTTACTGGACACGTCTTCTGCAAAGTTGTTCCTCAACAGTTGCTTCTCGGACACTGTCTTTGCAAAGTTGTTCCTCAACAGTTGCTTCTCAACACTGTCTTTCCCAAAAGTTGTTGCTTTGCAATTTTAACGGTTTGGACCTGTCTTGCTTGCCAAAGTTGTTCCCTCAACAGTTGCTTCTCGGACACTGTCTTTTT
The DNA here is from genome assembly GCA_018857735.1 of Alviniconcha marisindica. Lineage (NCBI taxonomy): Eukaryota > Metazoa > Mollusca > Gastropoda > Provannidae > Alviniconcha > Alviniconcha marisindica. The sequence goes on along the minus strand of JABMCL010002628.1, from coordinate 457,303 downwards.
GTCCTAAGTTGTTCTCAACAGTTGACTTTTTCGGACACTGTCTTTGCAAAGTTGTCCTCAACAGTTGCTTTCGGACACTGTCTTTGCAAAGTTGTTCCTCAAAGTTGCTTCTCGGACACACTTCTTTGCAAAGTTGTTCCTCCCCTCTTTGCAAAGTTGTTCCTCAACAGTTGCTTCTCGGACACATTTCTTTGCAAAGTTGTTCCTCAACAGTTGCTTCTCGGACACTGTCTTTGCAAAGTTGTTCCTCAACAGTTGCTTCTCGGACACACTTTTTGCAAAGTTGTTCCTCAACAGTTGCTTCTCGGACACTGTCTTTGCAAAGTTGTTCCTCAACAGTTGCTTCTCGGACACTGTCTTTGCAAAGTTGTTCCTCAACAGTTGCTTCTCGGACACTGTCTTTGCAAAGTTGTTCCTCAACAGTTGCTTCTCGGACACTCTTTGCAAAGTTGTTCCTCACTCTTTGCAAAGTTGTTCCTCAACAGTTGCTTCTCGGACACACGTCTTTGCAAAGTTGTTCCTCAACAGTTGCTTCTCGGACACTGTCTTTGCAAAGTTGTTCCTCAGCAGTTGCTTCTCGGACACTGTCTTTGCAAAGTTGTTCCTCAGCAGTTGCTTCTCGGACACTGTCTTTGCAAAGTTGTTCCTCAACAAATGCTTCTCGGACACTCTTTGCAAAGTTGTTCCTCACTCTTTGCAAAGTTGTTCCTCAACAGTTGCTTCTCGGACACACTGTCTTTGCAAAGTTGTTCCTCAACAGTTGCTTCTCGGACACACTGTCTTTGCAAAGTTGTTCCTCAACAGTTGCTTCTCGGACACTGTCTTTGCAAAGTTGTTCCTCAACAGTTGCTTCTCGGACGCTGTCTTTGTGACTTTGTTCCGCACGGCTGTTAAAACAGCAATCAGCGGAGTACACCAATTGCTCCGTACTGGCGGGGTCCCCACCTCCTTAGCGTTGTTGTTCTGGCGCTGGCTGGCGGTCTCTTCGGTCTTTACGGGTCGGAGCGCTTCGACGAGCTGTTCATCTCTTCCTGATCCCACCCTTTCCCCGTACCGAATGAGCCGTACGGTTTCTATGGAGAAAAAAATAATCTCAGACAAGGACTGCTAGCGTTATAAAACATTGTCCAAACACATCAAAGGTTCAAAATAATTTGATTTATTAGGACAAAAGACAACATGCGAATTAACTGTTTAACTGCTGTTTAAGTGTCGTTTTGCAGCTTGATAAAGGAGCCCGAAAATTCGCATATTGTGTTTTGTCCTTATAAACAGGTTTGTGTGGACGTTAAATACCATGTTTCCAGTGAACTGGCTGTGACTTCTCGATTTCCCGTAGTAGCCTAGTGAGAAGTCTGAGTTGCCCCAAGTCTTGGTTTGTAGCGTGAGTTCAGAAGCCAAGTGTTCTTTTGGAACAGCGCTGCACCGTTGCAGCTTATTGAGTACACTGAAGCTGAAAAAAATATATGTTGGAAGGTAGTGTTGCTTAATGTCCTCGGATGTCAGTTGACATATTAGGAACAAGCTGAGACCAACGCCGAAGCATGGTTCAGTATAGCTTTACGTCCACGGAAACCATAAGGCTCGTCAGGACGGACAGCCCAGGACGGCCACTCGACTCTCACACAGCTCCTGAACTATGAAATAAATGTTTGTGACTTTATTTGTTTAATACATGGGCTATGCTGATATAAGCCGTTTTGGGCTTCTTGCACGTACTAACTGTTCTGTTTTCAGTGTATTGTTATGAATATGAGATAAAGTTTGTTTAAAGCCAAACGGGGTGAGAAAAAAAAATCGACTGGCCCTAGACAGTTTAAGTGGACTGGTATCTGAAAACCGGAAATTATAATTTTCTCTATAAACACAGTGAAAGCTGACCTTTTTTCTTTTCTTTTTCTTTTTTAATTCACGGTGACGGTGAGATATGAATTGTCTTTCAGTTGTATCGTTGAACATTCATTAAGTAACTATTCACTGTCTAGTGAATACCGCTGGCGTGCTTGTATGTGTGTGTGTGTGTGTGGGTGCTTAATACAAACCACCACGGTTGGAGTTGATTTAATATCCACATGGATTGTATCGGTTCTTCACATAACTACATTATTAGGAAAAAATTTAATTGATTTTTTTGTATAGTAACGGCTGCTCTCTGATTTCAGATGATTACTTACAAAGATATAGCAGTCTCCTGTATGTGTTGTGCTTATGAAACTAACGGGGTTTTATTTTAATTTTTAATTTTTATGTTCTTTGTTTTACACTTAGTTATTCCGTTGAGGGGAAATTCGGGGCGCCTGATT
>JABMCL010002628.1:432500-447500 GCA_018857735.1 Alviniconcha marisindica | reverse complement strand
ACACACACTGACACACACACAGAGGATCGCACGCACACAATGCCAATAAAGAGCGCACGCGCACCAGCTCACACATACACACACACACACACACATGGCTGAGAAGGACATGGTTGGGAGGGGGGGGGGGGTAAAGACTAATTTGAAGGCAAGGGCCGTGATTAAAGAGCAAGAGAGAGAGAGAAAAACATACAGTGAAACGTCTCACGCAATCAATCTGTAAACGACGGATAGGAAGCGCAGCTTATGAGCCGGCTTGGCCTAGCGGTAAGGCGTCAGGTTGGTAAGCTGAAGGACCTCGGGTCGATTCTGCTTCGGCTCTGATCCTCTCTCTTCAAAAACTGTGTCCCTCGCAATTAATGAAACAATAAAATGGCTTTCATCGCTGCCCATCTTAAAGCAGAAATCATTCTGGTGGTGACAGAGTAGCAGTTAGGTATAGTCTGGTCTGTGCATGGACACTGTCTTCGAAACGACTTTTTCCCTCACAGTTAAGGAGACCTTAAAATGGCTTTCACCGCTGTCCATCTTTAAAGCAACACTCTTTCTGGTGATGGCAGTGTAGCAGTTAGGTATTTTGGTGGTTCAGGCGGTGTTGTTAACTCCCTTGACTTTTACCCGGCATCGCTTAAGTCCCTTGGCTGTTTTTACTTCCGGTGCGTACTTTTTTCACAATGGAAGGCGGTGAGAATAAATTCGCGAAGTTTACACTGCCAACTTTCCTAGTTGAGGAGCTGTGTGAGAGTCGAGGTGGCCGTCCTGGGCTGTCCGTCCTAACGAGCCTTATGGTTTCCGTGGACGTAAAGCAATATTGAACCATGCTCACGCACTGGTCTCAGCCTGTAGACAATAATATGTCAACCGACATCCGAGGACATTAAGCAACACAACCGAACCGTGCCAGCTTTAAAGGAATTTTTGAAGGCCCGTAGTCAAAATGTGTCTGGCAACAAGCAATAACTTGTTGCTCGTGCTATAGGATGGCAAAAAACCCGTATTATTTTCCACGAACTCGCGATCTTCTGGTTAGCCCCAAAACGATGTAAAGACACTTTTTTTTTCCATTCTCCGTCAGCTTTCCCCTGTAATTTTTGCAAACGCAACAGTAATAGCATTTTTACAGTTCTAGGTTCAACTTCCATTGTTATACACAGCGTGAGCCAACGCCTACTCAAAAATCGGCCCGGAAGTGGCAGCTACGACCTTTCGTGACTCCTTGTGCGAAAGATTACGAAGGGCATTCACTCTTGCAAACCAGCTTCGTGAACCGCCCAATAGTCTCCCTCGCCCCTAATCCTCCTGCGACCTCAGTCCCCGCCAGTACAGGGTTCCAGTACAGGGTTCCAGTACAGGGTTCCAGGCGAGATCAAGAGGAGGGAGGTGAAGCTGAAACAGCAATTGCGCAGTGCACTAGTCGCTGCGCAATGGCGAGGGGACACCGCCTTAACACTTCCATTGTTCTGGCGGCGGTGGTGGCGGTTGGGAGGCGGTCTCTGGCGGTCCAAAGTCTCTCGGATCTTTTTGGGGCGGTATCCGCGGTCGAGCCTTCACTCTTTCGTCCTCTTCCCCCCTCCCCCCTCCCCCCTCCCCCCCCCCCCCCTCCCCCCCGTCCCCGTCCCTAATAAGCAACCACGCTTCTGTGGACGTAAAGCAACATGGTCGGTCGTCCCCGCCAGTACTAGCCTACTTCTTCGGAGGCAACTCGGCGTTAAACAAATTTAACCGTACCAGGAAGCGCAGCTGCATGACCATGTGAAGGAAGAAGAGCAGGAGAAGGTTGTCGAGTCACGACACTGAAGAACCATGACCACCTTCGCGGCTCTCTTCATCGTCCTCTTTGTACCGACAGTAACCCTCTCGCCCACTGCAACATCCTCCTCCTCTCCTGCCTCTGTCGTCGAGCCTCGCGGTTCTGTCGCCAGCGCCGGAAGCCGGTCAGACAGCCGGTCGCCGCCGACTGACGACCTTGACCTTGACCGCGAGAGAGGCCGCACGCGCTGGTGGTGGTGGTGGCGGCGGTGGGGGGCGCTGTGTCTCGCGACGCACGCGCTGGGCCAGGCTCTGAGCATAAGCAGCAACGGGAACATCGTGGCGGTGATCGTGCGCACGGCTGAGTTTCGACGCGTGCCCAGTTCCGCGTCCATCCTGGCCCTGGCCTTCTCGGACCTTGCGCTGTCGTTCGTGTGGCACATCACAGCGATCGTCCAGCTCTCGGCAGGTCTGCAGCAGCAGTCTTCTTCATCGACATACGGTTCAAGCCTCGACGGCGGCGGCGGCGGCGGCGGTGGTGGTGGTGGTGGTGGTGGTGGTTGGGAGGCGGCCTCTGGCGTTGGAACAAACGGGAATGCCAGGTAAGAATCGATCCGTTTTTAAAGGTCTCTTCCGCTTTGCCAAAAAACAGCATATAATTTATATAGTATGTACTTACACACATATTAAGCATATCATGACTGGATGGAAATATATATAATTATGTTTTGTGGATTGATGGGTGGTGGATCTATGAGTGAACCGTGGTATGGCTGTGGATGGGTATGTATGAATTAACGGATGGTGGATCAAAGCAAAAACTGGTGTATGAGTGGGTCACAGGCTCCTGACATCGGTGGACAGATCAATTATGTCATGTGGAGGGGGGGGGAGGGGGGGTGCTCAAAGCATGAATTGCGGCATGAGTAGGTCAGAGTTCAGGCATGAGTATGTCAGAGCTCAGAAGCTGTGTCAAAGTGGAGGTGGTCGTCGTGGGCTCCCCGTCCCTAATAGTCCTCATGGTCTCTGTGGGTACAAAGCAGCACTGAACTGACCTAACCTTCAGAACGCAGGAGCTGTGTGAAAGTCGAGGCGGCCGTCCTGGGTTCCCAGTCCCTAATAAGCCTTACGGTCTCTGTGGACGTAAAGCATGTAAAAGTCGAGGTGGCCGTCCTGGGCTCCCAGTCCCTAATAAGCCTTACGGTCTCTGTGGACGTAAAGCATGTAAAAGTCGTGGTGGCCGTCCTGGGATCCCAGTCCCTAATAAGCCTTACGGTATCTGCGGACGTAACTGAGCACCATAAAAGAAGGGTAGGTCTCAGGTACCTGACATTGGTTGATTAAATATTAAACTATGGTGAAGAATTCTAGAAATAATCCGTCGATGTCAGTTGCCTTGGTTCCTGGATGAGCAACGCCGAATTGAAAACTAGGCGCATAAATGGTTAGATGCGCTTTTCCTGTTAATGACAGTGAGACAGACAGCCTACAGTCATAACTGTGATCATGCCAGAGAGGCGATCTTCCCTTCTTGGTGATTTGGTTCTTTCTCTTGACATTGCTCCAGCGCTCTGAAACACACTTCCAAAAGAAATTTGATTCTCTCAGTCAGCCGCTTCCTTTAAATCAGCACTTAAAGCTCACCCCCCCCCCCCCACCCCCCCCCCACATGATACTGATTGGTGTGTGTGTGTGTGTGTGTGTATGTGTGTGTGCGTGCGCGTGTGTGTGCGCGTGCGTGCGTGCGTGTGTGTGAGTGTGTGTGCGTGCGTGTGTGTGTGTGTGTGCGTGCGTGTGTGTGTGTGCGTGCGTGTGCGTGTGTGTGTGATGATGATGATGATGATGATGATGATGATGATGATGATGATGACGATGATGAGCAGGTTACATCCACTCGACTCAGTGCGTTTACGGCGCTTGCGAATTCTGCAGTCACTGTAAACGTTGTTAATAATTACAAAGCGCTATGAGCTCCTGTGAGAAAGGTGAGGGGGGGGGGGGGGCGGGGGGGGGGGGGGGGGGGGGGGCGCTTTATACACGTAAGCTATTATGAACTAACACCATCATTACCATTATTTCGGCCGGTTGCACAGTGCTGCAACGGGAGAAACGACGGCGCTGGCCGGGGACAGAGCTGCGTGCTGCATCGTGGGATTTGTGTGGCAGACCTTCCTGGCCAGCTCCACCTTCTACCAAGCCCTCGTGGCCTACGACCGCTACCTCTTCATCGTGTACCCGATGCGCTACGAGGCCTTCGTCACCACGGCCAAGGCCACGACGGTGCTGGTGATTCTGGCGTTGCTGGCAGCGGTGCTGCCAGCGGCGTCTCTCCTCAGTGGGGGGTCTTACACCTACCTGTCGCCTGCCAGCACCTGTGTGAGCCATATTACCTGGTGAGCGCGGCTTTTTGTCGTTGTTGTTGTTGTTGTTGTTGTTGCTGTTCGTTGTGGGTTGTTGTTGTTTGTTGTGGGTTGTTGTTGTTTGTTTGTTTGTTGTAGTTTTTTGTTTTTGTTGTTGCTGCTTGTTTGTTGCTTTTTGTTCGTTTGTTTGTTTATTGCTGTTATTGTTTTTGTTTTTGTTGTTGTTCTGTTGTTGTTGTTGTTGTTGTTGTTGTTGTTGTTGTTGTTGTGTGTGTGTGTGTGTGTGTGTGTGTGTGTGTGTGTGTGTGTGTGTGTGTGTGTGTGTGTGTGTGTGTGTGGTTTGGGGGCGGAAACTATTATGCGCGGGCAGGCCTAGCTATTATTGTTATTATTATTCCAGGCTTCAAGCTATGATATTGTATTCAGGTGTGTTGTATACAGTACATGTACGTGCTGCGAGTGTTCGCCGTGATGTCGTTTTGGAGGCATAGGCTATGTCCTGCGTATATGTGTGTGTGTGTGTGTGTGTGTGTGTGTGTGTGTGTGTGTGTGTGTGTGTGTGTGTGTGTGTGTGTGTGTGTGTGTGTGTGGGTCTGTGTGTCTGTGCGTGCGTGCGTGCGTGCGTGCGTGCGTTTGTGTGTGTGTGTGTGTGTGTGTGTGGGCGTGTGTGGGTATGAGCGTAGAACAGTCTATACGGACAAGATTTTGCACTTTATAAATACTTTTATTATTATCATTATTATGTTCATTATGAGGTACAGGTACAGGTAACGTCGTGTACATTGCACAAGTGCTCCAGTCTTCTCTAACTTCCATGACGTCGTTTTCAGGTACAGGTAACGTCCTGTACATTGCACAAGTGCTCCAGTCTTCTATACGTTCCATGACGTCGTTTTCAGGTACAGGTAACATCCTGTACATTGCACAAGTGCTCCAGTCTTCTATACCTTCCATGACTTCGTTTTCAGGTACAGGTAACGTCCTGTACATTGCACAAGTGCTCCAGTCTTCTATACGTTCCATGACGTCGTTTTCAGGTACAGGTAACGTCCTGTACATAGCACAGGTGCTCAATCTTCTCTAAAGACCACAACGTCGTTCTCGGGTGCGGTTAGGCTACGTCGTGTACATTGCGCAGGTGCTCCAGTCTTCTCTAAGTTCCACGACGCAGTTTTCAGGTACGTCCTGTTCATCGCACAGATGCTCCAGCCTTCTCTAAGTTCTACGACGCCGTTTTCAGGTACGCCCTGTTCATTGCACAGGTGCTCCAGTCTTCTCTAAGTTCTACGACGCCGTTTTCCGGTACGCCCTGTTCATTGCACAGGTGCTCCAGCCTTCTCTAAGTCCCACGACGCCGTTTTCAGGTACGCCCTGTTCATTGCACAGGTGCTCCAGTCTTCTCTAAGTTCTACGACGCCGTTTTCCGGTACGCCCTGTTCATTGCACAGGTGCTCCAGCCTTCTCTAAGTCCCACGACGCCGTTTTCAGGTACGCCCTGTTCATTGCACAGGTGCTCCAATCTTCTCTAAGTTCTACGACGTCGTTTTCCGGTACGACCTGTTCATTGCACAGGTGCTCCAGCCTTCTCTAAGTTCTACGACGCCGTTTTCAGGTAGGCCCTGTTCATTACACAGGTGCTCTAGTCCTCTCTAAGTCCCACGACGCCGTTTTCAGGTACGTCCTGTTCATCGCACAGGTGCTCCAGTCTTCTCTAAGTCCCACGACGCCGTTTTCAGGTACGTCCTGTTCGTTGCACAGGTGCTCCAGCCTTCTCTAAGTTCTACGACGCCGTTCTCAGGTATGCCCTGTTCATTGCACAGGTGCTCCAATCTTCTCTAAGTTCTACGACGCCGTTTTCAGGTACGCCCTGTTCATTACACAGGTGCTCTAGTCCTCTCTAAGTCCCACGACGCCGTTTTCAGGTACGTCCTGTTCATCGCACAGGTGCTCCAGTCTTCTCTAAGTTCTACGACGCCGTTTTCAGGTACGTCCTGTTCGTTGCACAGGTGCTCCAGCCTTCTCTAAGTTCTACGACGCCGTTCTCAGGTATGCCCTGTTCATTGCACAGGTGCTGCAGTCTTCTCTAAGTTCCACGACGCCTTTTTCAGGTACGTCCTGTTCATCGCACAGGTGTTCCAGTCTTTTCTAAGTTGCACGACGCCGTTTTCAGGTACGTCCTGTTCATCGCACAGGTGCTCCAGCCTTCTCTAAGTCCCACGACGCCGTTTTCGGGTACTTCCTGTTCATTGCACAGGTACTCCAGTCTTCTCTAAGTTCCACGACGCCGTTTTCCGTCCTCTTCATTGCACAGGTGCACCAGTCTTCTCTAAGTTCCACGACGCCGTTTTCAGGTACGTCCTGTTCATCGCACTCGTCTTCCTGCCTTCCTTCGCCGTCACACTGGCCTCCAGCCTGGGCATCTGGTCGCTGTGTGTCCGGCAGCTCAACACGCCTGGACGAGCGCGCCTCGTGCGTGACATGCCCCCGGACAGCCACGCCTACAACCTGGAGGAGGAGGAGAACGGACGAGTGCAGGTTCGCAGGGACGTCACCGACGAATTCAGCTGCTGTGTACCTGGCCTGTTTTGCGGTGGCAGCAGCAGTAGCAGCAACAGCAACAGCAGCAACATCAACAGCAGCAGCAGCAGCAGCAGGGCTGAGAAGGACGGCGAGAGTTCGTGTCTGCGCCACCTGGTTCTGAACTCCAGCCTCATCTTCGTGGAGGGGTTCGTCACCACGATACAACCGTCGTCGTCATCGTCCATAGTGGCCGCCCCTCCGGCGCCAGATCGTCGCGAGGATGTCGCTGAGGAACGAAGACTCGTCCGCCCCGAGCTCCTCACCGTGCCCCCTCGCCGACACACCCCGACGACGACGACGACGACGACGACGAGCGGCCGCCGCCGCCGCCACGAGAATCCGCCATCCGGCCAGCGTGCACATTACGACAACGGTCCCGACGGTGTCCCGGAGACTAAAAATCCCTTGATCAGGACACGCTCGGATCCTGCCTTGTTCCCTGACCCTCTTCCCAAGCGCGCGATTTCGTCTTCGTCCTCGATCCTGTCCGCCGGAAGTAGCCACGAGGAGCTGTTCCAGAGAGCTCGCGGCTTCTTTCTGAATCGCGTGCTGCTGGCTGACCGCCCCCAGCTGTCGACGAGTCTCTGTGGGGAGGAGGGCCACGAGGAAGGAAGCCGGCTGCTGTCGACAGAGATGTGTTCCAGCGTCTTCCGCGCGGGCACCAGTCTGCAGGTAACGCGTTAGTGGTGCTGTGTGTATTGGGTGTGTGTGAGTGTGTGTTGGGTGTTTTTTGTGTGTTGTGTGTGTGTGTGTGTTTGTGTGTGTGTGTGTGGTGTGTGTGTGTGTTGTGTGTGTGTTTTGTGTGTGGTGTGTGGTGTTTTTTCCAGTATTTTTTGGTGTGTGTGTGTGTGTGTGTGTGTGTGTGTGTGTGGTGTGTGTGTGTGTGTGTGTGTGTGTGTGTGTGTGGTGTTTTGGTGTGTGTGTGTGTGGTGGTGTGTGTGTGTGTGTGTGTTGTTGTGGTGTGTGTGTGGTGGGCGGGGTTTGGGTTGGGGGTGGTGGTGTGTGTGTGTGTGTGTTGTGTGGTGTGTGTGTGTGTGGGGTGTGTGTGTGTGTGTGTGCGGTGTGTGTTCATGTGTGTGTGTGTGTGTGTTGGGTGTGTGTTGGGGTGGTTTTTGTGGGTGGGGTGGGGTTGTGCGTTGTTTTGTGTATTTCTTTGTGTTTTGTGGTTGTTGGTGTGTGTGTGGGGTTGTGGGGGTGGGGTGTTGTGGGCGGGGTCTGGCTGCACAATATAAAATTTAAAAAAAAAATAAAAATTTTTAAAAAAAACACACCAAAAAGCAGTTGCTGTGTGTTTTACGGAAGAAAAAAAGAAGAGAAAAAAATTGAGTCCCAACCCGGTTGGTAGCGGTTTTGTACGTCGTGTTCTGACCCAGTCTCTAGTCTAGGCAGCCACTATACATACCTAGCTGGCCCTTCTTTGCGTAAGCCAAAAATTTATGCTTCGAGATCGCTTTTTACCTTCCCAAAGAGGAGAGAGAGAAGAGAGAGAGAGAAGAGAGAGAAAAGAGAGAGAGAGAGAGAGAGATAAAAAATAAGATAAGATAATACTTTTTCAAAAGGGATAAAGATTTCCGTGTCGGTTTTTTACAAATCTGTCCCTGAGACAAAACAGCAAATCAAAAAATAAACAAGAATTATTTACGCTGAGAAAAAACGCTTAAAAAAAACAAAACTAATTTCTGTTAAAACATACCGAACAGAGAATAATAAGCAAAGTAAGACCAATTCAAACAATTTTTTGGAGAGAGAGAGAGAAGAGAGAGAGAGAGAGGAGGAGAGAGAGAGAGAGAGAGAGAGAGAGAGAGAAGAGAGAGAGAGAAATTTCAAAAAAAATATTAACGAATAATGGAAAGCGACAGAATAGTGGGTATCTCAATCTAGTATAAAACAAGATCACATCTAAAGGATTGGGAAACAAGAAGGGGGATTATACACACCCCAAACCAAAACAAAGCACATCAAATACCAACAATCATATTTTTTTTTGAATTTAAAATAAATAAAAAATAATTAAACCCCGAGAAAAAAAAAAGTAAAATTTCATGAAAATACAAAAAAACAAAAATTTAAAATTTCAAGAAGAGAAGGAAGGGAAAACAAAAAAAACATTCTATACATTTTGTGTCAAGTTTGAAAAACGAGAAAAAAAAAAAGAAAAGAAAAAAACAAGAAGATTCAAGGTGGCTTAGCGAGTGCCCGAAATATTTTCCTTTTGAACGTTTTTTAATTTCCCGGGGTATCTGAGATGAGAGCAAAATATTCCACGTAAAAAGCTTTAAAAGGAAAACTCGTTTTAAAGAATTTTAACCTTTTGGGCAAAAACTGTTTATTCCCCTGAACAGAAGACGTTCAGATGGGAAACATGAATCTTTCAGATACTGCGGGGGTTTGCCGTGAACAACCTTTTGCATTAGAAACATTTGTTTAGCAATGTTTTTCAAAGGGAGTAGTTTGAGACACAACACTTTTGTTTTTAGTCTAAATTTGGAATTTGGCATCAAAAATTTTTCGGCAGTTTGTGGAGAGAATACAGCTGTTTATTGACATAGGCACATCCTCCCATCATTTTAAACATAGTTATTGGACATAATGTGTGCAAAGAAGAAGGTAATTTGGATTTTTGGTGACAATTTGGCTCAGTTTCGAAAGAAAAAAAAACAGAAACTTTAAATTTGGGTTTTGCGTTTTTAAAATTTGGGGGAGAGAGAGAGAGAAAAGAGGGGAAGAGAGAGAGAGAGAGAGAGAGAGAGAGAGAGAGAGAGAGAGAGAGGACAGAGTGAGAGAGAGACAGGGACAGACAGACAGACAGATTGACAGATTGATTTATTTATTTAACTTTAATTACGCAAGGATAAAGGTTTAGGCACGAATGCCTTTCAGGCCACCTGCCCTTGAAACAATTACAAACACGTACTTAGACACATATGTATGAACACGGGAAAACCGACAGTTATGAATACAAAAAAGTAATCAATCAATTCATAATAGCACTTGGAAACTATACATGCATGTATATACACATTACAAACCAAGATTATTATTATTTTTTTAATTATTTTTTTACAAGAGAGAGATGTCATTTCTCGCTTCTTTTCCTCTCTCTCTCTCTCTCTCTCTCTCTCTCTCTCTCTCTCTCTCTCTCTCTCTCTCTCTCTCTCTCTCTCTTTGTTCGTCCAGGTGACGGGGCAGTCGCCGCATACTAACAACCCACGCAGCTCCCCAACGCTGTCCATCCTCTCGGAGAGTCCGTGCTTCTTCCGTTCCACCTCCGCCCACTCCGCGTTGTCCGCCCACAGCTCCACCCACGCCGAACAGGCATCGCACACAGCAGCAGCAGCAGCAGCAGCAGCAGCAACATCAGCAGAGACTGACGACGGCGCCGGTACGATCCTGAGCGCCGTGATGAACCCTGTCACTGGCTGGATTCTCAAGACGCAGGCGAACGTCGTCATGCATGAGGAGAAGGAGAAGAAAGAAGGGGAAGCCACTCGCAACACCGTAGGTTCCCGGAAGTGTCGGACAATTCGCGGATCCCGTCGAGGTGGTGGTGGTAGATCTAGACCTGGTCTGCTACGGAAGTGTAAGGGGACCGAGAAAGGTAAGCTTCTTTTGTTGTTGTTGTTGTTGATGTCTCCTCTCTCTCTCTCTCTCTCTCTTCTCTCTCCTCCTCCTCTCTCTCTCTCTCTCTCCTCTCTTCTCTATCCTCTCTTCTCTCTCTCTCTCTTTTGGTGTGTGTGTGTGTGTGGTGTGTGTGTGTGTGTGTTGGTGGTGTGTGTGTGTGTGTGTGTGTGTCTGTTGTCTGGTCTATGTGTACGTCTACTGATCCCAAATAGGTGTGTGTGTGGTGTGTGTGTGTGTGTGTGGTGTGTGTGTGTGTGTGTGTGTGTGTGTGTGTCTGTCTGGCTGTCTGTGTTATGTGTAGTGCACTCGATTCCGTAATAGTGCGTGGTTGTGCATGCGTGCTGTGTGTGCGTGTGGTGCGCGCGCTCGCGCGCGTTATTACAAAAATTATACGCATCGAAAATTTCCCCCTTGTATAAGTATTTAATGCGCTCTATACATTGTTGTTGCTGCTTGCTTGTGTACGTGCATGATTCGTAATAGTGGTGTGTGCGTGCGGGCGTGCGTGCGTGGTGTGTGTGTGTGTGTGTGTGTGTGTGTGTGTGTGTGTGTGTGTGTGTGTGTGTGTGTGTGTGTGTGTGTGTGTGTGTGCGTGCGCGAGCTCGCGCGCGTTATTATCAAAATATTATTACGCCCATCGAATTTTTCCCCCTTCGTATAAGTATTTGAATGCGCTCTATACATTTCTTTAGATAAATTGCTTTTATAAAATTTTATAGAAGTTGTTCTTGTATCGTTGTTGTTATAATCATCATCATCATTGTTGCTGTTATCAGCATCATCATTCCTCTAACTATCATTGTTATTATTCTGTTATTGTTGTTTTTGTTATCATCATCATCATCATAATTATCATTGTAGTTAAAGGCGCGGACCCTACCGAGGGAACTGACAAAACCGACGAGCAGGGAGAGGCCCAGCACGGCCGTGACGACGGCTCGTCAGCAGTGATGACAACGACGACGACGACCGACGACCACCACCACCACCACCACACAACGACAACCACAAGAGAAAAGGTCCCTCTGCGCAGAAGGGCGAAGGCGGCCCTGCTGGTGGCCCTCCCAGTCGCCAGCCTCGTGCTGACCGTGCTGCCGCTGGTGGTGGTTCAAACCCTCTGGGCCGCTGGGATGCCTGCGGGCAGCGGCGTCACCGCCTGGGTCTGCCGCGCCGTCTACTTCGTCCTGCCCTCGCTTAACCCCTTCCTCGTGGGGCTGACCAACAGGCACCTGCGTCACGCTCTGGCTGCCGCCCTGTGTTGCAGGAGCGCGTCTGGGTGATGTGTGAACGTGATGCTTAATGATGATGATGATGATGATGAAGTGATGCTTTATGTCCTCAGATGTCAGTTGACATATTAGGGACAAGCTGAGACCAATGCCGAAGCACGGTGCAATAAATCTTTACGTCCACGGAAACCAGAAGGCTCGTTAGGACGGACAGCTCAGGACGGCCACCTCGACTCTCACACAGCTCCTGAACCATGATGATGATGCTTAACGTCCATAGAAACCATAAGGCTTATTAGGGACGAGGAGAAGAGGGGGGGGGGGAAGGGGGTACGGAGGTGGGGGGAGAGGGAGGGAGATTATATACCTGTCGCTACACTGTCACCGCCAGAATGACTCCTGCATTAAGATGGGCAGCGATGAGAGCCATTTTAATGTTTCATTAATTGTGAGCGACAAAGTCACAAGACAGTGTCCACAGACCACAACTTTTGAAGACAAAGGAGAGCCAAAGCGGATTCGAACCGAGGTCCCTCTGCTTACGTCCGGGTGATGGTTAAGTAAGTAAGTTAGTAAGTTAGTAAACACGTTGCTTTACGTCCACAGCGTGAGCAGGTTTGGCCTAGCGGTAAGGCGTTGGGCTGGTAAGCGGAGGGACCTCATGTTCGAATCCGCTTCGGCTCTCCTTTCTCTTCAAAAAATGTGGTCTGTGGACACTGTCTTGTGACCTTGCCCCTCACAGTTATTGAAACATCAAAATGGCTCTCATCGCTGCCCATCTTAACGCAGGAGTCAGTCTGGTGATGACAGTGTAGCGACAGGTATATAATCTCCCTCTACCCCCACCTCGGTACCCCCCCCCCCCCCCCCCTTCTCCCCGTCCCTAATAAGCCTTACGGTTTATGTGGACGCTAAGCACCATGTTTACTTACTTACATCCACATAAGCGAGGTGGCTTATTAGGGACGGGGACAGGGGTGGGGGGGGGGGGGGGGGTGGGAGGTGGGGAGGAGGAAGGGGAGAGAGAGTGAGTGGCTCGACCGCGCGCGCTCCGACCCGGAAGACCGAGGAGGCCGTGGACCACCGCCAGAACAACTGCTATGTTAAGGCAGTGGGGACCTCGCTATTGCGTAGTTCAGGAGCTGTGTGAGAGTCGAGGTGGCCGTCCTGGGCTGTCCGTCCTAACGAGCCTTCTGGTTTCCGTGGACGTAAAGAATTATTGAACCGTGCTTCGGCATTGGTCACAACTTGTCCCTAATATGTCAACTGACATCTGAGGACATTAAGCATCACTTCATCACCTCGCTATTGCGCAGCAACTAGTGTACTACGTAACTGCTCTTTCAACTGCTGTGCGGAGTAGAGGGGTGATGGTTTCGTTTCAGTGCTGCTTTACGTCCACAGAGACGAGAAGGCTTACTAGGGGCCGGGAGCCCAGGATGTCCACCCCTCCACCTCTTCTTTTACACCGTTCCTGAGCTCTGAGAAGGTTGTGATGATGTGGAGCTTAATGTCCTCAGATGTCAGCTGACATATTAGGGACAAGTTGTGACCAATGCCGAAGCACGGTTCAATAATTCTTTACGTCCACGGAAACCAGAAGGCTCGTTAGGACGGACAGCTCAGGACGGCCACCTCGACTCTCACACAGCTCCTGAACTATCACGGCCCGCAAAGTAAGTAAGTAAACATGGTGCTTAACGTCCACAGAAACCGTACGGCTTATTAGGGACGGGGAGAAGGGGGGGGGGAAGGGGGTATGGAGGTGGGGGGGGGAGAGGGAGATTATATACCTATCGCTACACTGTCACCACCAGAATGACTTCTGCATTAAGATGGGCAGCGAGAGAGCCATTTTAATGTTTCAGTAGGAAGTGATGGACAAAGTCACAAGACAGTATCCACAAACCACAACCTTTCTGAAGAGAAAGGAGAGCCGAAGCGGTATCGAACCGAGGTCCTTCCGCTTACCAGCCTAACGCCTTACCGCTAGGCCAAACCGGCTCACGGCCCGCAAAGACCGAAGAGGTCGTTATTATAGCCACCGCCAGAACAACTGTGGGACCTCGCCAGTGCGAAGCAACTTGTGTGCTCGCTGACTGCTGTTTCAACAGCCGCGCGGAGCAGAGTTACCAAGGCAATGTTCGTAGAGCAACTGTAGAGGAACAACTGAGGCGAAAGGTTGTCCAGCTTTCCGAACTAGGCTCCACCTCCCTGTATTTCCACTGGGTTCTCTTGAGGGTCCACCACCACCTCCCTGTGTTTCCACTGGGTTCTCTTGAGGGTCCATCACCACCTCCCTGTGTTTCCACTGGGTTCTCTTGAGGGTCCATCACCACCTCCCTGTGTTTCCACTGGGTTCTCTTGAGGGTCCCAACCCCCCCACCACCTCCCCCCTCCTGTTTTCCACTGGGTTCTCTTGAGGGTCCATCACCACCTCCCTGTATTTCCACTGTGTTCTCTTGAGGGTCCATCACCACCTCCCTGTTTTCCACTGGTTCTCTTGAGGGTCCATCACCACCTCCCTGTGTTTCCACTGGGTTCTCTTGAGGGTCCACCACCACCTCCCTGTATTTCCACTGGGTTCTCTTGAGGGTCCATCACCACCTCCCTGTGTTTCCACTGGGTTCTCTTGAGGGTCCATCACCACCTCCCTGTGTTTCCACTGGGTTCTCTTGAGGGTCCATCACCACCTCCCTGTGTTTCCACTGGGTTCTCTTGAGGGTCCATCACCACCTCCCTCCTCTTGATCTCGCCTGGACTCTTACCCTAGGAAGCCTGTAAAGTAAACATGGTGCATAACGTCCACAGAAACCGCAAGGCTTATTAGGGACGGGGAGAAGGGGGGGAAGGGGGTATGGAGGTGATGATGATGATGATGATGATGATGTGATGATGAAGTGTTGCTTAATGTCCTCAGATGTCAGTTGACATATTAGGGACAAGCTGAGACCAATGCCGAAGCATGGTTCAATATAGCTTTACGTCCACGGAAACCAGAAGGCTCGTTAGGACGGACAGCCCAGGACGGCCACCTCGACTCTCACACAGCTCCTGAACTATGAATATGGGGGTGGAAGAAGGGGGAGATTATATACCAATCGCTACACTGTCACCACCAGAATGACTCCTGCATTAGGGTGGGCAGCGGTGAGAGCCATTTTAATGTTTCAGTAGAAAGTGATGGACAAAGTCACTATATAGACAGTGTCCACAGACCACAACTTTTGAAGAGCAAGGAGAGCTATACATGGCCACGTGGTGTTCTGGCTGGCTGCCAAGCTGCGTCGCATAGACCCCGCCTGAGTGAAGTGTAGTCTGTGTAGCTGCCGCTCTGTTTCACAGAAACACGCCTGACTGAAGTCTGTCTGGCTGCCACCCGGTGAACTGTGTCTGGTTGCCACCCTGCATCGCAGAGACGCGCCTGAATGAAGAGTAGTCTGTGTAGCTGCCACCCTGTG
>JABMCL010002628.1:425000-430000 GCA_018857735.1 Alviniconcha marisindica | reverse complement strand
ACGTGACGAACGATCCTCTTACTTCCGGCCGCTGCCGACGGCCTGAAGGAAGGGGCTGTAGCAGGTCTCCAGATACGCGTTCCACACCAGCTTGGATGGGCAGGTGTTGACGAAGGCGTCTCCCCACAGGTCGCACTGGATGTACTTGGTAGGGTCAGGATCGGGGAAGAAGAGACGACCGGCGGAAAGGGCCTGAGACGTGCAGGGGTTGTTGGCGTTGCCGGCGGGGAGGTGAGGGGTGGGCTTTGGCTGTCCGGGTACGCGGGCTTTGAAAGGGTACACGCAGGACAGGATGGTCTGGTCCCACACCAGCAGCTGAAAGGGTTCACACGGGAACAGGGGACAGGTGAGGTGAGGAGGAAGGACCGGGTATCAGTGTATGATGGTTTCACTCACTGGATCAGTCAGTTGATCCGAAGTGTGTATTTGTATATATGTATGACGGTGGTCCGTATTTAAGAATGTTCTAAAAGCGCCACACGTAATATGATACTATTGGAGTGCTAGCACAAAGCAACATTCATGCATGCCCTTACAATAATAATAATAATAATACAACACACACACACACACACACACACACACACACACACACACACACACACACACACACACCTCCCTCACACTACAGAGTCACACACACACACACAACACACACACACACACACACACACACACACACACACACACACACACCACACATATATCACATACTTATATATATATACAATCAAACAGACTTAAAACACACACTACTTGCAATGTGACACACATGCACGAGTGCGTACAGACACATACACACACAGCCACGCACGCACACACCACACACACACACACACACACACACACACACACACACACACACACACACACACACACACACACACACACACACACACACACACACACACACACTCCAAGCCACGCTTTCAGATGCAAACCGAGGCCGCCTTTTTGTGTTTTTTGTTTATGTTGTTGTTGTTGTTGTTGTCGAAACCACTTACATTAGGGCAGCTGAGAATGCTGGGGTTGCCCTGCAGATCACACTCGTAGAACTTGCTGCTGTCCCCGGGGTAGGCGAAGTACAGCTGTCCTTGTGCCACGTGCTGTGGGGTGCAGGGGTTGTTGTTGGTGTTGATGGGTACCTGGGGGGTCACCACCACGGGGCGCTGGAAGGAGAGACGCTGAAGTTCAGTTCAGTTTATTTCAGTTCAAGATGGTATCTATGCGCTCGGAAAAGCCCATATACGCTCCATCCCGTCTCTCGCGAGTTTCCCCCCAACGTTGAAGCGTGTCTGTTAGTTGCAGGGCAGTTTTTCGTGCATTCAGTGTGGAAAGTTTGGAGGGTTTTTTTTTGTGTGTGTGCGTGTGTGTGTGTTCATCTTAGCGTTAGCGGTCTGAGTGAGTACTGTGTTAGTACTGTGTCAGTATAAAGTGTACTGTTCTCGCCAGTTACGCAGAATGATTTTTCGTGATTTTGTGGGGTTTTTTTTGCATTTAGTGCTAGAACGTTTGTCCCATCCTTCTGTCATTCTTCCTCCTCTCTCTCTCCTTGTCCCTCCCCTCACCCCCCCCCCCCCCCCCCCCCCCCCACCTTTACCCTTAGACCGTCACAAACAGTACACTACGCCACTACACTACACTACACTTCACTACACTACACTACACTACACTACACTACACTACACTACACTACACTACACTACACACACACACACACACACACACACACACACACACACACACACACACACACACACACACACACACACACACACACACACACACACACACACACACACACGAGAGGGAGAGAGAGAGGAGAGGAAGAAAAAGAAAAGGAACGACAACAAAAACAACAAACGTGGGAAATGTGTAACAAAAGAACGAGAAGATAAAGTAAGCTTATCATAAGAACAAGAAAGGAGAGTAAACTGACAAAGAATCGAAAGCAGACGTGGAGAGAACTGTGTATGTGAGAGAGAGAGAGAGAGAGAGAGAGAGAGAGAGAGAGAGAGAGAGAGAGAGAGAGACAGACAGACAGACAGACAGACAGACACACACACAAAAACACACACACACACACACACACACACACACACACACACACACACACACACACACACACACACACACACACACACACACACACACACAGACTCCAGCACTGGCTTAATTACCACATCCTTCTTCTAAGAAGGAAGGTGCCGGAAAGCGATGCTCGGAGTGTGTGAGAGAAAGACGGAGAGAGACTTTACGACTGTAGCAATATCCTTACCACAGTGACTGGTCGAGGAGTGGTTGGGGCGTTGGTGACTGGCCGGGCGGTGACAGGCTGTGTGTTGGGTAGTTGACAGCCGTTGGTGGAGATCACGAACACTGAAACCCAACGAACACAGTCTTGACTGATGCGAGATGAAGCGGGCAGGGGTGGAGAGTGCCGTATGCAAGTAGATCAGTATATAAAGTTTCTGTGATGACATACCTTCGTCGGCGGGGTATTATCAGCTTGCTGGGGTCATTGTGGAACTAAGAGAGTGATGTAACGAGCTGCACAGCGTCTACAATGACTGAGATGACCTACCTTCGTCGGCGGCGTATCAGCCCGCTGGGATCATTGTGGAACTAAGAGACTGATGTACAAGCTGTATAGTGTATACAGTGACTGAGATGACATATCTTCATCGGCGGGGTATTATCAGCTTGCTGGGGTCATTGTGGAACTAAGAGACTGATGTACAAGCTGTATAGTGTATACAGTGACTGAGATGACATATCTTCATCGGCGGGGTATTATCAGCTTGCTGGGGTCATTGTGGAACTAAGAGACTGATGTACAAGCTGTACAGTGTATACAGTGACTGAGATGACATATCTTCATCGGCGGGGTATTATCAGCTTGCTGGGGTCATTGTGGAACTAAGAGACTGATGTACAAGCTGTACAGTGTATACAGTGACTGAGATGATATATCTTCATCGGTGGGGTATCAGCCCGCTGGGGTCACTCAGTGTGGAACTAAGAGACTGATGTACAAGCTGTATAGTGTATACAGTGACTGAGATGACATATCTTCATCGGCGGGGTATCAGCCCGCTGGGGTCACTCAGTGTGGAACTAAGAGACTGATGTACAAGCTGTATAGTGTATACAGTGACTGAGATGACATATCTTCATCGGCGGGGTATCAGCCTGCTGGGGTCACTCAGTGTGGAACTAAGACACTGATGTACAAGCTGTATAGTGTCTGAGATGACGTATCTTCATCGGCGGGGTATCAGCCCGCTAGGGGTCACTCAGTGTGGAACTAAGACACTGATGTAGGTACCGAGATGGCATACCTTCCTTCGTTGGAACTGGGTCACTTTCATCAGACGAAGTCAGCAACTTGCTCCAGTCCGCGGGCACCGTAAAGACTAGCGTGTAGCGTATCTTTTTTCTTCTTCTTTTTTTTCTTTTTTTTTCTTCTTCTTTTTCAACGACTGAAGTAGCCTACCTTCATTGACTGGGCACTGGATGATGTACATGCGGCTGTTGATGTCGCACTGCACGAACTTGGTGGGGTCGGTCGGGTGGGAGAAGAACACCTGGCCGGTGGGGTTGTTCAGGCAAAGGTTGGGCACATTCTGGAAGGCGCCTAGAAGGAAGAACGTACCCCGTGGTTATAGTCAAGTCAAGTACTTCTTGACTCCGTTCAAAGGAAAACGTGGGCGCCACACATGAATTACAAGCAAACAAAGAGTATCTACATGTATAACAGATTCACAGTTTAACCTTAACAAAGGTTAAACGAAGGTGAAAAGTGCGCAGTAGCGTACAGACAAGGTTAAAACCACAAGTATTATTTCAGTAGCGTACGGGCAAGGTTAAAACCACAAGTATTATTTCAGTAGCGTACAGGCAAGGTTAAAACCACAAGTATTATTTTAGTAGCATACAGTATTATTTCAATAGCGTACAGGCAAGGTTAAAGCTACCAGTATTGTTTCAGTAGTGTACAGGTAAGGTTAAAACCACAAGTATTATTTCAGTAGCGTACAGGCAAGGTTAAAGCCACAAGTATTATTTCAGTAGCGTGCAGGCAAGGTTAAAGCCACAAGTATTATTTCATAGCGTACAGGCAAGGTTAAAACCACAAGTATTATTTCAGTAGTGTACAGGCAAGGTTAAAGCCACAAGTATTATTTCAGTAGCGTACAGGCAAGGTTAAAACTACCAGTATTATTTCAATAGCGTACAGGCAAGGTTAAAACCACAAGTATTATTTCAATAGCGTACAGGCAAGGTTAAAACTACCAGTATTATTTCAATAGCGTACAGGCAAGGTTAAAACCACAAGTATTATTTCAGTAGCGTACAGGCAAGGTTAAAACTACCAGCATTATTTCAGTAGCGTACAGTATTATTTCAGTAGCGTACAGGCAAGATTAAAACCACAAGTATTAT
Organism: Alviniconcha marisindica; assembly: GCA_018857735.1. Classification (NCBI taxonomy): domain Eukaryota; kingdom Metazoa; phylum Mollusca; class Gastropoda; family Provannidae; genus Alviniconcha; species Alviniconcha marisindica. Next base: position 425,554 of record JABMCL010002628.1, on the reverse strand, counting down.
TTCAGTAGCGTACAGGCAAGGCTAAAACTACCAGTATTATTTCAACAGCGTACAGTATTATTTCAGTAGCGTACAGGCAAGGTTAAAGCCACAAGTATTATTTCAGTAGCGTACAGGCAAGGTTAAAACCACAAGTACTATTTCAATAGCGTACAGGCAAGGTTAAAACCACAAGTATTATTTCAGTAGAGTATATATCACGTGTGGAAATGCGCTCTAAAAATGAACAGTGTCTTACATATATGTATACAGGCATGAATACAAACAGGAAACATGCCAACAACAGGAGAGAGAGAGAGAGAGAGAGAGAGAGAGAGAGAGAGAGAGAGAGAGAGAGAGAGAGAGAAATGTATGTAAGTTTACGGCCCAGCCGCTACAAACTAAACATACTTAATCAACACACAAGGGAGTTAATTAGCGCTCGAAATACGTGGCACAAATACAATAAAGATCTGAGTCGCCTACGGTAACCTGGCACGCGTGTAAATACAAGGTACATAAACTCCACCAGAGGTACATATCCTCAAATATTTTTTTAAAACATACTTAAAATA
>JABMCL010002628.1:390000-415000 GCA_018857735.1 Alviniconcha marisindica | reverse complement strand
GGGGCTTAAATAAATGTCCTCTGAAGTCAGAGTTCAGGAGCTGTGTGAAAGTCGAGGTGGCCGTCCTGGGCTCCCCGTCCTAATGAGCTTTATGGTTTCTGTGGACGTAAAGCAACACTGAACCGTGCTTATAGGCATTGGTCACAGTTTGTCCCTAATATGTCAACCCGACATCCTGGTCACAAGCGATTTAAACAGCTCCACATCATCATCATCTCCTCTGGTGTCGGGCTGACATATTAGGGACGAGCGAGGATGCATTAAAAAGTCGGAATTGTTAAGCTGGGCGTCCTAATTACGCCTACAAGGGAGAACACTTTGATAAGGACATGTATCGGAAGACGCCCTAAAGGGAGGGAATGGGTTAATCATTACACGAACTGATGACTGCGACAGCGACTGAGTGGGCGTCACAGCTAATGGCGTTGCTGCCTCGTGTATCTCTGTGCGTGAGTGTGTGTGTGTGTGTACCGCTGATGCTGACCATGTTTGGTAAGCCAGGTGGAGAAAAGTTTGCATCTTAGAAGCTTTCGTATCTATAGCAAATAGTCCCGTGCCGTGACTTAATGTCTGGATACTTGTAGTTACACCTGGACAAACACTGATAAGACCAAGTGACATTTTCGGCTATACTCCTTACTTTGGAAATCAAGAGTCGAACTGGGAAAGCAAAACCGAGATTTTGAGGCACAAATCAAAGTTTTACTTCTGTGGTGGTTGGTTCATTATCAGTCTGTACAACTAGGTCTAAAAAAAAAAAGGAGGGAAAAACGGGGAATGAAAAAACAGTAGTTTTAGTGATTTCCTTAGCGCTGCATTTTGGAATGAGCCCAAGGACTCCTGAAAGCTTGAAATCTATAGAGCTCTTAGTGCGAGATGTAACGGCATTAGCGCGCGCGAGAGAGAGAGTGTGTGTGTGTGTGTGTGTGTGCGCGCGCGCGTTTGTGTGTGTGTGTGTGTGTGTGTGCTTATGTGTGTGTGTGCTTATGTGTGTGTGTTTATGTGTGTGTTTGTGTGTGTGTGTGTGTGTGTGTGTGTGTGTGTGTGTGTGTGTTGTGTGTGTGTGTGTGTGTGTGTGTGTGTGTGTTGTGTGGTGTTTTTTGTGTGTTTGTGTGCTTTGTGTGTGTGTTGTGTGTGTGTGGTGTGTGGTGTGTGTGTTGTTGTTTGTGTGTGTTATGTGTGTTTGTGGGTTGTGTGTGTTTGTGTGTGTGGGGTTGTGTGTTTGTGTGTTGTGTGTGTGTAAGGTGGGGGGGGGGAAATGGGGTGTGTGGGGTGGGGTGTCCCCGGGTGGGTGGGGTGGAGGAGGGAGGGGGGAGTGTGGATGGGTTGTTGGGTTTTCCCCCGCGGGGTTTTTGAAAAAAATTGGTGTGGGGGAGGGTGTTGCTTAACCCTTACCTCCCTAAGAATTTCTTTTCGGGGTTGTGTTCCTTCAAAATTTTCCCCAAAATTTTTGTGGGAAGGGACGGGTGCTACTACCTGCCAAAAAGTAAATTTCGTTTTTTGGACTTGGGGGGGGTTTGTTTTTCCCCCTTTTCCCCCCTTTTCTTCCCCCCCTTTTTTTTTTCCCCCTTTTTGCGATTTGGGTTTTTTTTTTGTCTGGGGGAAATTTTGGAAAAAAAAAAAATTTGCAAATCTTTACCTTTTTCTAGGCTCAAAGGGAAGGAAAAGGGGGTTTAAAAGGGTTTCAAAAATTTTTCTTTTTTCTTCCTTCTCCCTTTAACAACAATTTGGAGAAAACCAAAAATGAAACCCCCCTTTTTTCTCCCCCACAGGGGGGAGAGCCCAAAAAATTAAGGTCCCAAAGGACCAAATTAGGCCCTGGGGTAAAATTCCATCTTCCCCCCCAAAATTTTTGGGAGCAACCCCCGTTTCCCCCCTCTTCTCTCTCCCCTCTCCTTTCCCCCCCTTTTCCTCCCCTTTTTCCTCTTCCCCCTCCCTTCTTCTTTTTTAATTTCCCCCTTCCCCCTTTCCCCTTCTCTCTCTCTCTCTCTCTCTCTCTCTCTCTCTCTCTCTCTCCCCTTTCTTCCCTCCTCTCTCTCTCTCTCTCTCTCTCTCTCTCTCTCTCTCTCCCCCCTCCCCCTTTCCCTCTCTCCCCTTCCCCCTTTTCCCTCTCTCTCCCCCAATCACCCCGTCGCGCCTCTCTCTCTCTCTTCCCCCTTCCTTTCCCCTTCTCCCTCTTTTTTCTCTCTCTCTCTCTCTCTCTCCCTCTCTCTCTCTCTCTCTCTCCCCTTCTCCCTCCTCTCTCTCTCTCTCCCCTTTTCCCTTCCCCTTTTCTCCTTTAAAACCCCGGTCCCCCTTCTCTCTCTCTCTCCCAATCACCCCGCCCCTTCTCTCTCTCTCTCTCTCTCTCTCTCTCTCTCTCAATCACCCCGCCCCCTCTCTCTCTCTCTCTCTCTCCCCCTTCCTTTCTCTCTCTCTCTCTCTCTCTCTCTCAAATCTTTTCTTTTTTAACTGCGTTGTTTTGGCGATGCATTTTCATTTTGGGGCCCGCAGAATCGAACACGTCAGCCTGCTCCTAGCCACAAGCGATTTAAACAGGTTCCCGAGGTGAGTGCATGCCTACGGAATATAAAAACCCAAAACCATCAGTTATTGTGCATTAAAAAAAAATGATTTGGGTTTTTTGATGTTGTAACCGTGAGTTGGGAAAACTTGTGATTTAGTTTTTTTAACGTTTCGTAAAAGAATTTTTGAATGTGTTTTAAAACAAACCCCCCGGGAAATTTCATCCTTATAGCCCCCCACCCCAACAAACAAAAAACATACACACGCTTTTGTACAATCAGAAAAGAAGGTACACAACATACAAATACAACATGTTTGTAATATTGCTGGCATATACAATCCAACATAGAAAACCGCTGTAAAAACAGCATGGCAATGCGCACGAATCCACCTGTAACAACGGACTATCGATGCTGAATCACAGGCGCCTGACATTGCTGAACTACTTCTTGTAACAACAGACTATCGATGCTGAATCACAGGCGCCTGACATTGCTGAACTACTTCTTGTAACAACAGACTATCGATGCTGAATCACAGGCGCCTGACATTGCTGAACTACTTCTTTAAAACAGACTATCGATGCTGAATCACAGGCGCCTGACATTGCTGAACTACTTCTTGTAACAACAGACTATCGAGCTGAATCACAGGCGCCTGACATTGCTGAACTACTTCTTGTAACAACAGACTATCGATGCTGAATCACAGGCGCCTGACATTGCTGAACTACTTCTTGTAACAACAGACTATCGATGCTGAATCACAGGCGCCTGACATTGCTGAACTACTTCTTTAAAACAGACTATCGAGCTGAACACAGGCGCCGCACGAACACCTTTTAAAACAGACTATCGATGCTGAATCACAGGCGCCTGACATTGCTGAACTACTTCTTGTAACAACAGACTATCGATGCTGAATCACAGGCGCCTGACATTGCTGAACTACTTCTTGTAACAACAGACTATCGATGCTGAATCACAGGCGCCTGACATTGCTGAACTACTTCTTGTAACAACAGACTATCGATGCTGAATCACAGGCGCCTGACATTGCTGAACTACTTCTTGTAACAACAGACTATCGATGCTGAATCACAGGCGCCTGACATTGCTGAACTACTTCTTGTAACAACGACTATCGATGCTGAATCACAGGCGCCTGACATTGCTGAACTACTTCTTTAAAACAGACTATCGATGCTGAATCACAGGCGCCTGACATTGCTGAACTACTTCTTGTAACAACAGACTATCGAGCTGAATCACAGGCGCCTGACATTGCTGAACTACTTCTTTAAAACAGACTATCGAGCTTCACCCCTGACTTGCTAAATACTTCTTGTAACAACGACATGATGTGTCACGGCCCTGACATTCTAACTACTTCTTGTAACAACAGACTACATGCGAACACAGGCCCACAGCTGAACACTTCTTTTAAAAACCCTTCGAGCTGAATCACAGGCCCTGACAGCTGAAACCTTGAACAACAGACTTCGAGCTAATCACAGGCGCCTGACATTTCTGAACTACTTTTTGTAAAACAGCTTCGACCCCGAATCCAGGCGCCTGACATTCTGAACTACTTCTTGTAACAAAATATGTGGAATCACAGGCGCCTGAATTGCTGAACACCTTGTAACAACAACTATGTGCTGTCAACCCGCAGCGAATACTTCTTGTAAAAACAGAATCGATCTGAACACGGCGCCCCATTGTGAACTCTTCTTTAACAACAGATATCGACTGAACACAGGCGCCGACATTGTGAACTCTTCTTTTAAAACAGATATCGACTGAACACAGGCGCCGACATTGTGAACTCTTCTTTAACAACAACTATCGACTGAACACAGGCGCCGACATTGTGAACTACTTCTTTAACAACAACTATCGACTGAACACAGGCGCCGACATTGTGAACTCTTCTTTAACAACAATTCAGCGAAACCGGAGGGCCCCAAATACTGAAGACTCCCATGCCAGACGGACCACAGTCCCTACAGCATGATGTTCCACAGTTCTGACGCCTCTTCAGAGAAGCAGGAATGCAGCAGCGGCCCCATGGAGCAACGCTGGAAAGAACAGCTGTGGACCAACATGGCGGACCTTCTGAAGACTTCAACCCGCTTCATCCAAACCGCCGGACTGTCCATTCTGAGGCAGAACCATGCTTAAATGAAGAAGAGGGACTAGCACATCGTATGTGAAATACATCCTGCTTGGTTTCGTACTTTCCATGCAGACTTGCGCGGAGGGGCGCTCTCAAAATGAACAGTTCTGGTTAGCTTAACGTCTCTGTGACTCATACTTCAAAATATGTTTGAAAAGGAAACTCCCCCAGCAGAGCGATTAACGTGGCTGAGAAAGGGTTAAACGTGGCTGCAGCAATCCCGGTATGTAACAGCATTTCATATTTTGTGCTCGTTTCAGAAAACTCGGTCACGGCGAAATACTGATCTTCAAGTGCCCACAACAGGAAAATCCCGGACATCTGCACACCTGGCTGGAGTCTTCGATTGTTGAACTGGTCTTGCAATATTCATCCACCCTTCAACATTCAGCAGTCATCCTGGCAACAACTGACGCACACAGGGTAAGCTGCAGCACAGCAGTCGATTGATGAACTGGTCTTACATTATTCATCCACCCTTCAACATTCAGCAGTCATCCTGGCAACAACTGACGCACACAGGGTAAGCTGCAGCACAGCAGTCGATTGATGAACTGGTCTTGCATTTTTCATCCACCCTTCAACATTCAACATTCATCCTGGCAACAACTGACGCACACAGGGTAAGCTGCAGCACACACTTGTAACTTTTTGAATTATCCAAACATTCCTTCACCTGGCAACAACTGACGCACACAGGGTAAGCTGCAGCACAGCAGTCGATTGATGAACTGGTCTTGCATTTTTCATCCACCCTTCAACATTCAGCAGTCATCCTGGCAACAACTGACGCACACAGGGTAAGCTGCAGCACAGCAGTCGATTGGTGAACTGGTCTCGCATTATTCATCCACCCTTCAACATTCAACATTCATCCTGGCAACAACTGACACACAGGGTAAGCTGCAGCACAGCAGTCGATTGATGAACTGGTCTTGCATTATTCATCCACCCTTCAACATTCAACATTCATCCTGGCAACAACTGCCCACACAGGGTAAGCTGCAGCACAGCAGTCGATTGATGAACTGGTCTTCATTATTCATCCACCCTTCAACATTCAACATTCATCCTGGCAACAACTGACGCACACAGGGTAAGCTGCAGCACAGCAGTCGATTGATGAACTGGTCTTGCATTTTCATCCACCCTTCAACATTCAACATTCATCCTGGCAACAACTGACGCACACAGGGTAAGCTGCAGCACAGCAGTCGATTGATGAACTGGTCTTGCATTTTTCATCCACCCTTCAACATTCACATCATCCTGGCAACAACTGACGCACACAGGGTAAGCTGCAGCACAGCAGTCGATTGGTGAACTGGTCTCGCATTATTCATCCACCCTTCAACATTCAACATTCACCCTGGCAAAAACTGACGCACACAGGGTAAGCTGCAGCACAGCAGTCGATTGATGAACTGGTCTTCATTATTCATCCACCCTTCAACATTCAACATTCATCCTGGCAACAACTGACCACACAGGGTAAGCTGCAGCACAGCAGTCGATTGTGAACTGGTTTTGCATTATTCATCCACCCTTCAACATTCAACATTCATCCTGGCAACAACTGACCACACAGGGTAAGCTGCAGCACACCATGAACCCCAAATAACAAAAAACATTTTTCCCAACACTGGACATCAAAACAACAAAAAAAAAAGTTACCAAAAAGTAATTTCCTCTATTTTTAAAATCATTTTTGTGGCAATTTTGTTGGAAACCCTTTAAAAGCCTGCGGGGAAAAAATGGGGGTAATACTTCCTTCTTCCCTAATGCCCCCCCCCTCCCCCCCCCCCCCCCCCCCCCTCCCCCCCCCCCCCCCAAAAAACCCCCCGATGTTTGGCCCAAAATTAATTGTTGTTGAAGTGCTGTTTTGTAGCTTGAAAAAGGGGCTTACCCCGGAAATTTGCATGCTGTGTTTGGTCATAAGAAACAGCATTCTTTTTAACCTTTAAGGTGTTATTTGGATCTTGAATTATCTAGAATACAAGAGAACCATCATGTATTAAACCCAAAACAAAATGTCCTACGAACATGAATAAAGTGTACTGTAGCTGATTTAAAAAAATATCATATTTATCAGTAGTATTTTTGTTAAATGGACTACAATGTATATGAAATATATATTTTAAAGTTAACTGATACTAGTGATAGGTAAACTGATTAACTTTTCAAACTGGAATCAATAATTATACTAGATATTTAAAAAAAATCATAATAAAAAAAATCAGATGAAAAATATATCAATAAAACCATAAAATAATAATAATAATAATAAAGTATTTTTAAAGCGCAAAATCTTGTCCCTTCAGACTATTCTAAATGCGCGCGCGCACACACACACACACACAATCAAATAAAAACAGTCACTAAATGAATACACAAATGAAGTGCAGATGCACTTAGCATAGTCCCTCCTGACAAGATTTTGCACTATATAAATACTTCAATTATTGATTATTACTATTGTTATTAATCCTATACTGACACCAGCAGCTCCCTGCTTTAATGGCCCATTTCATTTCACACAGTTCACACAATTGCACTGTGGGTCTCCAACTCTGGCAAGTTTAATGCGCCCACAAAATTATAAACCATATGTAACGGTCATTTTAATATGTACAATAGCACAAGTGGAACAACACATCCCGAGTTCTTTTTCTTCTTCTTTTTTTTTTTTTTTTTTTTTTTACCTTTTGTTGTTGTTGTTGTTGTGGTTGTTGTTGTGACCAGTAATGAAACACCATTCTCCATAAATTCCCCCCCCCCCAACACCCCCCCCCCCCCCCCACTCCCCTCACAGCATATGACCCACCCCACATCCCCTCTGATGAGCACCCCTTCCTCCTCCCTCATTTGCCCCCCTCCTCAACCATCCCATTTTACCAACTCCTCCTCCCCCCCCACCCCCCTCCCCACCCCACCAGTCATCTGCCACCACCCCTTTCTCCAGCCAAGAATCAGATGTTAGGTCCAGTAACACATCTTTGGCAGCAGTACTGGATCACATTTCACACCGGTGGGACACCAAAGACTTCTGGGGCTTCCAAATCATTTGTGAGATCTTGTAACCTGCAAAGAACAAAGGCGCACTGAAGCTCACATCACAGATTTTTGTATTACAGGTACTAGCACGAACTCTTCTTTATTTGAATTTCATGCACATGCATGTATGCATGCACACGCACGCTCACACACACACACACACACACACTACACTACACTACACTACACTACACTACACTACACACACTACACACACACACACACACACACACACACACACACACACACTACACTACACTACACACACACACACACACACAAAACACACAACACACACACCCCACACACATATACACACAAATATATACACTACACAACACACACACACACACACACACACACACACACACACACACACACACACACACACACAACACACACACACACACACACACACACACACACACATTCTGATCTGACACACAATGCTGCAGCATGTGAAGTGTAAGATCAAAGCTTGACCATGTATATCTGATGAGGCACAACCACAACTATGTAAAGCCAAGCGTCAGCTTCACAAATTTTTGACTCTGTGCGCCTGTGGATGGTAAAAATATATGAATGTCTGCAAACGTATCTGTTGGGATCCCAAACAAACAAACATACAACCACAAGACACATGATTCTTTGCATGAAACAACATACGCATGCACAGGTTCTTTTCCCTGAAAATATATTAGACTAGTTACAGTTAGGGCTATCTGGGCGGCAACACAAATGTGTACAAAACAAACCAAAGTCACCGCTAATGTACAACTATAGCATCCAAAATAATCATCTATGTTTTATCTGTTTGGTAATAACTCAAGCTATGTTGGCGACAAGTCGAGGCGTGTGCTTCAAGGTCTAACAACCACTGCCCGAAAATATTCCAAGTCCTGAGATCTTGGGATATTTTCTGAGTCTTGAGAGGTCCAAAAATATTCTAAGTTCTGAAATGCCAAAAAAAAAATAGTGAGAGTTCTGAAAAGTCTTTAAAAAAATCTAAGTTCTGAGATCTTGAAAAATATTCTCTTTTTCAAGGCCCAAAAATGTTCAAAGTTCCTCGAGGTTGAAAAATATTCTAAGTTCTGAAATAAGTCACTAGATGAATCCAGCGATTGCTAGTGGCAATACCCAAAAGTTTCAACTGCCAAAGCTTGAGCATCAGAGATGGGGGAGGGGGTGGGGGGGGTGGGGGGGGGGGGGGGAAGGGGGGCGGGGGAGGGGGGGGGGGGGGACAAGGCATCAGTCTTCTAGTCCCAGTTTCCCACCTTCAAAGTTGAATAACCCCACATCTGCAGATCATTCACTGCCTCCAACTTGGTCAAAGATTTTACCAAGGAATAAAGCCAGCAGTGCCCAGAGATCCACTAAATGGTGCATCTCAATAGGCCTACTTTTAAATACTGGCCTGTAAACTACACTCCTGATAGCAACAAGAATTTTTTTTTTTTTAATTAAGGGGCAAACATATATTTCAGTTTTTTTCTACAACTACACAAAAATGCAGTTACAATTCTGGTAAGATTATTTTCTAACCACAAGAGAGAGAGAGAGAGAGTCTAAGAGAGAGAGAGAGAGAGAGAGAGAGAGAGAGAGAGAGAGAGAGAGAGAGAGAAAGAGAGAGAATAAATCTTTTTTAAAAACAAAAATTCAAAACAAGAAGAAAAAAATGTAAGAAAGAACCATGGACAGAAACAAAGAAAGAAAAGAAACACAACAAACCCTAGAGAAAGAACTACTGAAAGAAAGAAAGATGGGAAGAAAGAGACACAATGAATAACTCACATAGTCTTGAGATGTGCTAGTTGCGATCTGTCCACTGTGGGGTTGTTGGTCATCAACAAACTAATGAGCAAAAACAGAGGAGAAATTGCACAGATAATAAGGTTCTTGAATACGAGTTAAAATGCAAGATGGGGAAGAACAAAACTAACTCTTCACTACAAGCCAAATGCAGGAGAACATCATGTCCTCAGCCATGTGTGTGTGTGTGTGTGTGAGCTGGTGTGCGCTCTTTATTGGCATTGTGTGCATATGATCCTGTGTATGTGTGTGTGTGTGTGTGTGACTGTGTGTGTGTGTGTGCGTGTGTGTGCTTGCGTGCATGCATGCGTGCGTGCGCACGTGCAAGTAATCTTGTGTGTTTGTGTTTTTGCCATGCTTTGTATGAAAATGTTTGTTAATTTTCATATGTTCTGTATGTTTGTATATTTGCGCATTGTACGTTTTTCTTTAAGTTCAATTGTAAAGCGCTTTGAGTTTCTGAAAGCGCTCTATAAGTTCCCTGTTATTATTATTATTGTTATTATATTCACTACATGACATTAACACTTTTAAAGCCACAGGATCAGGGTGCTGGCTGTCCAGAGCACCAAAACAACACAACAAAACACCACTACCAAAAGTAGGTAAGTAGCATCCATTTCATTTTTCACCATTTAAATGTTATCTCACACCCTTTTGTTGTTTCGTAGCTTGAAAAAGGGGCATACCCTGAAAAATTGCATGTTGTGTTTTGTCAAATTAAATAGAAAATTTGCATGTTGTGTTTTGTCAAATTAAACAGAAAATGTGCAGGTTGTGTTTTGTCAAATTAAATAGAAAATTTGCGTGTTGTGTTTCGTCAAATTAAATAAGCATTCTTTTTAACTTTTTATGTGTTCAGATATATAATTATATGTATGTACATATATTTGCCCAAAAAAATGGAAAAGAGAGAAACAAACAATAATATATATCTCTTGCCAATATTTTGAATGGATTGGCCTTCCTCATGGGTCTGAGTTTTGATGAATCCCGAGTTCTAAAACATGCAATACCTTAAAACAGTTAACTCCTAAAAAGGGCTACTACTTATATATATATATATATATATGCAAAACAGTGGTAAACAGAACAGTCAGGCAGCCCAAACCAGTACAGGTACCTGTCCATCTCCACTCACCTCCTGCTGACTTTCTGCGTCTGCACTTTGTGACTTTGCGATCGGTTCACGCAACTCTGAAAACGAACAGTTTTGATTTCACGTAAACACAACCGGCCGTCCTCTAAGAAGCAATCAACTTTCAAACCACGCACAGAATTCAGTTAAGTAAGTAAGTAAACATGGTGCTTAACGTCCACAGAAACCATAAGGCTTATTAGGGACGGGGAGAAGGGGGGAAGGGGGTATGGGGGGGGGGGGGGGAGAGGGAGATTATATACCTATAGTTACACTGTCACCACCAGAATGATTCCTGCATTAAGATGGGCATGAGAGCCATTTTAATGTTTCAGTAGGAAGTGATGGACAAAGTCACAAGACAGTGTCCACAAACCACAACCTTTTTGAAGAGAAAGGAGAGCTGAAGCGGTATCGAACCGAGGTCCTTCCGTTTACCAGCCTAACGCCTTACCGCTAGGCCAAACCGGCTCACAGAAAATTCAGTTGTCTGTTGTATTTCATTTTATCTTCTGTGAATATTAGGCGTACGTGCTAGCAGTATTTCACACACACAGAGAGTTTTAAACCACAGAATTGAACTGGACTGGACTGTGCGTGTCAGCTCTCTCTCTTACTTCCCTTCTTCCTCATCTCTTTACCCTGATATAACTGTCCTGGTTGACTGGGCGTAGAAAAACAAGTTACTTACCACCTCCCCCTCTTCTCTCACTCCCCCCCTTCCTCCCTCTCTCTCTGTGCCCTCTACACCCCCCCCTCCCCCCCCCCCCTCTCTCTCCCCCCCCCTCCCCCCCTCTCCCCTCTCCCTCTCCCCTCCCTCTCTTCCCTCTCCCTCCCCCCCCTCTCTCCCCCCCTCTTCCCTCCCCCCCTCTCCTCTCCCTCCTCTCCCCTCTCTCTCTCTCCCTCCTCTCTCTCCCCTCCCTCTCTCTCTCTCCCCCTCCCCTCCTCTCTCCCTCCCTCTCCCTCTCCTCCTCTCTCCTCCCCCCCCCCTCTCTCTCCCCCTCCCCTCTCTCTCTCTGTGAATTACCCACAACTCTCCCTCCAAGTGCAGCAGAACCTTTTAACTGGAGAAGCTGCCTGCCCTATTAGAAAAAAGAAGAAGAAGAAGAAGAAGAAAGAACACCGGCTGCATACCTTGAAGAGCTGGGAAACAAGGGACACAACTGTGGAGAGGTTCTCCTGACACACCTGGAGTCCATCACTGGCCTCTATGTATGACCTGCAACAAGATACCAATAAATTTTACCACAGGGTTCCAGGCAAGATCAAGAGGAGGGAGGTGGAGCTGGACCCTCAAGTTAGCCCAGAAGAGATCATGAGCAGGGAGGTGGGAGCTGGGCTGCGAAAGTTGGACTTCTTTCGCTTCAGGTTGTTCCTCAACAGCAGTGCAATGGACATTGTCCTTGTGACTCTGCCCAGCATGGCAGTTGAAACAGCAATTGCGTGGTGCACTAGTCGCTGGGCAATGGCGAGGGGAGACCGCCTTAACACTTCCATTGTTCTGGCAGCAGTCCACGGTCTCTCCAGTCTTTTTCAGGTGGTATCCACAGTCGAGCCTTCACTCTTTCATCCCCTTCCCCCTCCCCCCATGTCCCCATCCCTAATAAGCAACCGTGCTTCTGTGGAGGTAAAGCAATATGGTCAATAAAAATAAAAAAATCCCTAGCCATACCATGGAATCAAACCCATGTCAGAATTGCATATGACTTTTCAATCAACTCTACCAGTTGAGCTATCCTGCCTTGATCTGTTTTCCTCTCCTCATCTGCATGTAAAGACCATCAGCACAAGACATAGAGGAAAGGGCGGGCAAGAAAGGTCGGGGTAGAAGTTACCGGATCCAGTTTACTTATTTCACTTTCTGAAGGGTCAACAACTGTGTATAATAATTCGCTGTTCATTGACCACATCTGTCTGCCGTGGATGATTCTGATGCTTAAATATTAAATGTTTTATCATAAAAGAATCAGTTTATTTTTAGGTCAAAGTGTAGAAAAAAACAAGCAAGTAGAAGTTAATTGCTGAGGCGTTACATTTAGATCTGGAAGACCTTAAACAGAGTAAATCTGACTGGATTTTTTTGTTTTTTTATTTTAAATGGAGACAGAAAGTTGTACTCCCTTCATAAAGAGCCTATTGGCTGCATCAGTTCCCCCCCCCCCCCCCCCGGAGCCGAATCTGATTTTTATATTTAAATTAAAAGAATATATTTACTGTACTCTACCAAACTAAATCCACAATCAATGCAGACAGCAAAAATATGAACAAAACATCAGCCACGAACACTTACTTGTACCAGTCCAGAAAGCTGCCACGCAGCAATGCTGTTTTCTGAAAGCAGTGGTCAGACCACAGGTTAACTGCACGCCTGTAAGCCGCTTCCAGGCGACTCCTGTGGAAGACGGTTAAAAGTCTTCTCAGTACATGTACAACTCTTCCACATGTCAACAATATCACAATGAGCCAAGTTCAGACTCTCGTACACAAAACATTTATACAGCTGGCAAAACAAAAGAAGAAAAACAACAATAAAAACAGCTGCTCCCAACCACCTAACCGTTGCCTTTAGCACACACACACACACACACACACACACACACACACACACACACACACACACACACACGCATGCACACATGCATGCACATGCACATGCACGCATGCACGCACACGATCACCCACAAACACACACTCTCTCCCTCTCTCTCTCTCTCTCTCTCTCTCTCTCTCTCTCTCTCTCTCTCTCTCTCTCTCATGCACACAATCATACTCATGTACACAACATACTCATGTGCATGCGTGCACACACACACACTCACACACACCAACACATGCATGCATGTACCACACATGAAGGATGCACCACACATGAATGCACACACACACACACACACACACACACACACACACACACACACCACACACACACACACACACACAAATGCCCCACTACCCCACGCACCTACCCAACCTCCACACACACACCCTCTAACCTGCATGCCATCAAGCTATTCTCCATGTGTTGTGTGGAGAACCTGACTTTATCTGAGGACTTCTTCTTGTCCTTGATCTCGCTTAGCCAGGACTGCACTTCCTCTTTGGCCCGCTTCGTCAACTGCATGCTGAAAAACAAGATTGGTCAGTTACAGCCACAGTGGAAAATAATTGCCACATAATAGGAAGCTGTGATGAAAAACTATCATAATAACAAAGGAGACTTGTATTGCACCCAGAGCAGACTAACAAAAATCACACACACATTCAAGCATGCACACACAGAGGCATGCAAGCACATGCACACACGCAAACACCCCACCCCCCACCCCTCACACACGCACGCACGCACGCACGCATGCACCACACACACACACACACACACACACACACACACGTGCGCACATGCTCATGCACTGACATACAATAAATTTTCAATTTTGCACAGGAAGGTGCCAGCAACCTGCACCTGGACTTATGAACTATGCGCACTGAAACAAGCCACTCCCAAAGCCACACACACACACACACACACACACACACACACACACACACACACACACACACACACACACACACACACACACACACACACACACATGCACACACACACAGCACACACACACACACACACACACACCACACACCACACACACAGCACACACACACACACACACACACACACACACACACACACACACACACGCAACACATGCACCACACACACCACACACACACACTGCCACCGCACACATGCACCACACACACACACACACACACACACACACACACACACATGCACACACACACACACACACACACACACACACACACACAACTTTCAGCCAACAAACAGCCAGAAGATACACTAAACAAAAAAAGTATGTGAAGACTGAACTTCATGTTTTTACAAGAGTCCACTCTTTACCATTTCTTGCCATCAAAGTTCCACTGATTGTCCTCAAAAGGCAGCTTGATGGCAGAAGCAGCGGCCTGGAGACTGTCATTCACTGATGACATCTTCCGTCTCACCTAAAAGAAAAACAACACGTACAAACGATCCATCACGTCACATTCTCATCGGGGGTCCAGCTTAGGTGAATCTGCTCTCGTTTGATTTAAAACTTGCAAAAGCAAATGTTCCACTGTCACCTTTCACCAGATTCCAGCCAACCGTGAAAATGAAACACTATGAGTCCTATTGACAGGAATGGAACAGAACGATATGCACACTACAGTTTTTCCCGCAATGTCTACTCCCGTTTGTTAAAAAGAAATGAAGTTTGAAAGTCATAAAAACACATACCTGTCAACCCATACAGTCACCAGGTATAAAAAATTTTAAAAAATCATTAATTTGGGGGGATATGGCCATACTGGAAAAAGGATACAGAAAAAAAGCAATTTTCATGAGATTTTGTTGTTGTTTTAAACTGAGCAAAAAGACTGAAAAACTGTTGAACGAGCAGCCGACACACACCATCGCCAAATGCACACCAACTGGCCTAGTGCAATAGGGTAAGAAATCTAGTCGGAAGTGAGATTTTTAGTCACATATATGTATTTAGCATAACATTGCTTCTTCCTTCCACTGCCACATGTGCCGGTTTGAATTCCACTGCCACCAGTGTAAAAGCAAAAGACCCAGGCTTGCATTAGGGAAATAGGGGTTCACAAACTTTGGACTAAGGTTTACTCCCAAAAGGGGTTGACAGCTATGTAAAAACATGACTGAGCACTGCCATCTTGTGCCAAGCAGTCTGGATCAGTGATGTCATAAACAAGGCCAGCATGCGAGGGAAAAGTATCAAGTATGTAAATAAACATGGTGCTTAATGTCCGCAGAAAACATAAGGCTTATTAGCGATGGGGAGAAGAAGGGGGGGGAGGTTTATATACCTATCGCTACACTGTCACCACCAGAATGACTCCTGCATTAAGATGGGCAGTGATGAGAGCCATTTTAATGTTTCATTAATTGTGAGGGACAAAGTCACAAGACAGTGTCCACAGACAACTTTTTGAAGAGAAAGGAGAGCCGAAGCGGATTCGAACTGAGGTCCCTCTGCTTACCAGCCTTACCGCTAGGCCTTACTGCTGGGCCGAACCAGCTCACGTCAAGTATGTCTGAGTCAAGCCTTTTCTGCTCTTCACTGCTGAAGAACAAACCAACATGACTGCACCTTGAGGAGTTCCAGTCTGAAGCTTGCAAGTACTTCTTTTGCATCCACACCTACAGAACAACCGAATGAAGCCTCATTTTTCCACATTTTGCTGCGTTTGCCACACACACACATGCCTCTTCAGTTCGGTTCCCCGTTAAGTCAGCCAAAAACAGGCCATGTGTGTCAGGGAGTGGGTAGAGCGTCCCACTGAAAAGCCAAGGTGCAATCCTGATGCAGGTTCGAGTCCCCAGTGCAGCTTGGTTTTTTTCCCTCCCAGAGTCAATTTCCAGTGCAGACTCTCTTACAGTGTCTGCTCAGCCCCTGTGTGCAATTGCATGCATCGACAGAGGTGTGCGCATTAAAATCCCAAACACTAGCAGTCATACCATTGCTTGCACATGCAAAATTACTGCACACCTTGATAGAAATGGGTGGCACTGCTCTTGCAGCAGCTGCACCTATCCAGGTAAGGTGACCCGAATATCCCGCAAGGGACAATGAAATACTAAAAACTATTTATTTTTATTTTTATTTTAAATGCTGTTTTTTTCCAAAATGTAATGCATCACCACATACAATCAAACCCTACCATGACTGTGCAGAATACTGTGAAAAGCTTCAACTGCTAAACACAGCAACAATACTGCAGCAACAAGCACCAACACAAGCACACCACCATCCCCAAAACATCAGGACCAACAGCGATGCCAACATCACACATAAACTGTATGCACCTGCTCAAAGTTGTTTTTCTCTTGCTGGGACCAGGAGGTTGTGTCTGGTGTGCCCTGGATCACATCAAACAGTTCCACCATTGTGTGAAATGTCTTCTCTGCTTCCTGCATTTCACGTCGCAACTGAAACCTGTTCAAACAAAAGCAGTTACGCTAGGGAATAGTGCACGCTGGGGAAACTTCTGAAAAGCTGGATGGAGCGCATATGGGCTTTCCCAAGCGAATAGATACCATCTTAAACTAAACTGAACTGAACTAGGAAATAATGAACAGCTCATCTTCAAAGTCCGTAACATCTAGTCAGACATCATCATGTTTAAAAAAATAAAAATAAAAACTTCCTTCAAGTTTATGAACAAAGTGAACAGAACTGGAGAGAGAAAAAAATAATGACCTCTCATCTCTGTTGCATCTTCAGTCCTGTCAGCTTTCTTCATAAACCAAAAGGAAGTCTCTTCCTGCAGCATCTATCATAACATCTGACTGGCCATCTAAAAAAAAAAAAAAAAAAAAAATGAAGATGAAGAAGATGAAGATCACGACTGAACAGAAGTGATATAAATGTAGCTGACCTGAGCCGGTGCCGGAGTTTTAAGAGGTGCTGCTGAAACATGGCGAGGGCTGCAGTGCGTCTGTCTATCAAAGCCACAATCCCACACATCTCTCGTCCTACATGCATGTCTGAGTAAAGGCTTCCTCCAGAAAATGACAGTCCTACAGAGAGAAAAAAAACCACACTACTGAGCAGTACAAAAAAAAAGGAACACCTTCTAACTGTGAAGCTATAGATAGATATGCATGCACATGTAACATTTTTCTGACATAAATACCCTGTGAAACAATGTATAAGGCTTAACTAGTCAGAAGAAACACAAGAATTCATTATGCCAGGGTCATTTTTGAAGAGTTTGGTCCTGTTCTGAATGCCACTTTTTTTCTTCTTCTTTTTTGAACAACAACAATCAACAACAAAAACAAAACAAAGAAATCAAGAGATCTGGGACTGTTAACATCAAATATTTGTACAGGGGACAACCAGTTCATTTGGGCCTGTTCATGAGTTTTCACTGGGGGAAATTGTTACTTTTCCAAACTGTGCGTGTGCCTGTGTGTGTGTGTGTGTGTGTGTGTGTGTGTGTGTGTGTGTGTGTGTGTGTGTGTGTGTGTATGTGCATACATGCGTGCATGTGTGTGTGCATGCATGCATGCACGCATGTGTGTGTGCATGCGTACATGTGTGCATACATGCATGAGGGCACACGCGTGTATCTGTGTCTGTGTGTATGCATGCATGTGCATTTGTGAGTGCATGAGTGCATGCATGTGTACATGGGTGTGTGTGTGTGTGTGCAAGGGCGCCTGCATGTGTGTGTGTGTGTGTGTGTGTGCGTGCGTGCGTGCGTGCGTGCGTGCGTGCGTGCGTGCATGCGTGCATGCACATTTGTGTGTATGCATGCATGTGCATGAGTGCATATGCACAGTATGAGTATCTGTAACAATTGTATGCAAATACACATGAAGAACCAACATCAAGAGAACTTCCATGCACTTATCTTCACCAGCATAAAAGTCCAACATTTTAAAAGCCTGCCTCACCAGAAACAATCCTGGACATCGACAGCTCAGGCACGGAGTCTCCGTCAGCAACCGCCAGCCCGGTGGGCAGAGGGATGATGGGCGTGGCCATGTTGGATGGCGGCATGTCAAACAGCTGGTCCTCGTCCTGCAGCCAGTCACTCAAGCGCGACTCACCATACAAAGTGTCATGAAGGTCGCTGTCAGTTCCGCCCCACCGCCTGGCCAGCTCCTCTTTCAACTGCCCAACGCTGGAACAGAATTTCCGCCTGACATTCAAGACAACAGCTGGCCAGGGAAGAGAACGCATTCTATGACGTTAAAGTAACAGTCAGTCATCTTTTTCTTTTTTTGTTTTCTTTTTTGGGACGCGGGGGTCTATCACCAGGTGGCCAGCTCCTCTTTTAACTGCCCAACGCTGGAACAGAATTTCAGCCTGAGGTTCAAGACAACAGCCAGCTGGGGAAGAGAACACATTCTATGAAGTTAAAGTAACAGTCATTCATTTTTCTTTTCTTTTTTGACACAGTGGTCTATCACCAGGTGGCCTGTCACCAAGGTGTTCTCCCATCACAGTGGTAGTTAATTATCACCAGGGTGCCCTAGGCTGTCTCCCTTCAGTGTGGTCTATCACCCATCCAGGCATTCTCCCACTAGGGTGGTCTATCACCAAGGTGGTATATAACTAAGGTGGTCTATCACCAGAGGGTTTTCCCCATCAGAGCTGTCTCCTA
This sequence comes from Alviniconcha marisindica, assembly GCA_018857735.1. Classification (NCBI taxonomy): domain Eukaryota; kingdom Metazoa; phylum Mollusca; class Gastropoda; family Provannidae; genus Alviniconcha; species Alviniconcha marisindica. The sequence continues at coordinate 396,114 of JABMCL010002628.1, read as the reverse complement.
CCAGGGTGGTCTATCACCCTAAGAGGGGATTGTTTACATTGATGGTCTATCACACCAGGGTGGTCTATTACCTCAGTGGGGATTGTTCATGAAGGTGACCTGTGACCTCAGTGGGGATTGTTTTCCACTGTGTTTATCACCCCTGTGGGGAATGTTCACCAATGTGGTCAATCACCCCAGCGGGGATTGTTCACAGTCTATCACCAGGGTGGTCTTTCACCCCAATGGGGATTGTTCACCAATGTGGTCTCTCACCCCAGTGGGGATTGTTCATAAAGGTGGTCTATCACTACGGTGGTCTATCACCCCAGTGGGGATTGTTTACTAATGTGGTCTATCACACCAGTGGGGATCGCTCACCAATGTGGTCTATCACCTCAGTGGGCATTGCTCAGCAATGTGGTCTATCACCCCGGTGGGGACTGTTCAGCAATGTGGTCTATCACCCCAGAGAGGAATGTTTACAAATGTGGTCTATCACCCCAGCCGGGAATGTTCACAAATGTGGTCTATCACCCCAGCCAGGAATGTTCACAAATGTGGTCTATTGCCCCAGCAGGGAATGTTCACCAGTGTGGCCTATCACCCCAGTGAGAATTGTTCACCAATGTGGTCTATCACCCCAGTGGGGATTGCTCACCAATGTGGTCTATCCCCAGGCTGGTCTATCACCAGGGTGGCAGGTGGGGATTGTTTAGCAATGTGGTCTATCACCCCAGTGGGAATTGTTCACCAGTGTGGTCTATTCCCATGCTGGTCTATCACCAGGATGGTGGGTGGATATTGTTCCCCAAAGTGGGCTATCACCCCAATGAGGATTGTTCAACAATATGGTCTATCACCCCAGTGGGGAGTTCCCCAGTGTGGTCTATCACCCCAATGGGGATTGTTTACCAATATGGTCTATCACCCCAGCGGGGACTGTTCCCCAATGTGGTCTATCACCCTAATGGGGATTGTTCACCAATATGGTCCATCACCCCAGTGGGGATTGTTCCCAAATGTGATCTATCACCCCAGTGGGGATTTTTTACCAATATGGTCTATCACCCCAGCGGGGACTGTTCCCCAGTGTGGTCTATCACCCTAATGGGGATTGTTCACCAATACAGTCCATCACCCCAGTGGGGCTTGTTCCCCAGGTGATCTGTCACCCCAATGGGGATTGGTCACCAATATGGTCTATCACCCCAGCGGGGACTGTTCCCCAGTGTGGTCTATCACCCTAATGGGGATTGTTCACCAATACGGTCCATCACCTCAGTGGGGCTTGTTCCCCAGGTGTTCTATCACCCCAATGGAGATTGGTCACCAATATGGTCTATCACCCCAGTGGGGATTGTTCCCCAATGTGATCTACCATCAGGCTGGTTTCCCATGAGGGAGGTCAATCACCTGGAGTCCCAGCGTACACACAGACAGGGAGTCTGGCACCAACCTATTGAAGTGCGGCAGGTAGACAGTGTCGAAAGGGCTGTGGTGAGCGAACAGTGCCAGCACGGTGGTCACCTCATGCGCCAGGATCTCCTGCGTCTCTTGGAATAAACGTTCAAAGGTCCACACACGTTGAGGGTCTTTCTCAAACAGCGACACCAACATCATCACCACCAGCTTCTGTAAACCCCTGTTGAACATCATAAAGAAAACATGTGTAGGTATTTTGCTCCCTCCCCACCCACCCACCCACCCACCCGGAAAAAAAGAGAGAGAAAAAGAAAGAAAAAACAATATAGTTCAAACAGACTTTTCAACGAGAAAAAAATTATATAAAAAGTTTGTCAAGTAAATCATATGCATTTTTAACATTCTTCCAAGCACTGGACACAAAAACAACATAGCACAATCAAAGTGTCTTAGTTCTACATCTCACTGTTCACCGTTTAACTGATGCTTAAGTGTAGTTTTGTAGCTTGATAAAGGAGATGGTGTTTTGTCCTAATAAATAGTGTTTTTTTGTGTGTTTTTTACCTTTTGTGTGTTTGGATCTTGTTTTAGTCATTCTTGTTCCAGACTTTTTTCTTCTTTTTATCATTTTTTCTTTTTGTTTTATATTTAAAAAAATCATTTGTAAAAAAACTATTTTTAGCCGGTGGTGACAAATAAAATCAGCCAATTTCAGGTACAGCATCCATCTACCACAGCAACTAATTCAGATAAACTTTACCTTGAACAGATCAGAGGTCCTAACTTAAAAACAAAACAAAACAAAAGCCATTATTCAATTATTATTATTTTTGATTCTTCTGATGGTTACCCTGAGAGCTGACTTGTTTCGGGCAGTTCATACATCCACTGTATCTCTCCGTCGGGTCTGTCCTGCCAAGCACCAATCACACCCACTGGCTTCTTGGTGATCATTTCATACCTGTCAAACAGACACAGCGATCACCTTGCATGTGTTCAAGGGATTTAGTGGTCATTTCATACCTGTCAAACAGACATAGTGATCACCTTGCATGTGTTCAAGGGACTCAGTGATCATTTCAGACCTGTCAAACAGAAACAGTGATCACCTTACATGTGTTCAAGGGACTCAGTGATCATTTCATACCTGTCAAACAGACACAGTGATCACCTTACATGTGTTCAAGAGACTCAGTGATCATTTCATACCTGTCAAACAGACACAGTGATCACCTTACATGTGTTCAATGGATTCAGTGATCATTTCATACCTTTCAAACAGACATAGTGATCACCTTGCATGTGTTCAAAGGACTTGATGATCATTTCATACCTGTCAAACAGACAGTGATCACACTGCTCAACCCTGTCATCTTTTAAAGCCAAACTGAAAACCTTCTTCTCACAGTATTTCCATCCTAACTAATATCAGTACCCAGTTTCTGCTACAGTGTGTGTGTGTGTGTGTGTGTGTGTGTGTGTGTGTGTGTGTGTGTGTGTGTGTGTGTGTTTGTACTGCATTGTTTTGTGTGTGTGTTTTTGTATAATCCTTTATGTAAACTGTTTTGGTAGGACTATGCTCTACATGTGTATAGAATACCATATTTAGGTTCCTATGTATCATGTGAGCACTCAGGGCATTGATGAGCGCATGATAAATGTACATTATTATTATTATTATTATTATTATTATTATTATATTATTATTATCATGTGTTCAAGGGACTCAGTGATCATTTCATACCTGTCAAACAGACACGGTGATCACCTTACGTGTGTTCAAGGGATTTAGTGATCATTTCATACCTGTCAAACAGACACGGTGATCACCTTAGTGTTCAAGGGATGTGATCATTTCATACCTGTCAAACAGACACGGTGATCACCTTGCAAGTGTTCAAGGGACTCGGTGATCATTTCATACCTGTCAAACAGACACGGTGATCACCTTGCAAGTGTTCAAGGGACTCGGTGATCATTTCATACCTGTCAAACAGACACGGTGATCACCTTGCATGTGTTCAAGGGACTCGGTGATCACTTCATACCTGTCGAACAGACACGGTGATCACCTTGCATGTGTTCAAGGGACTCGGTGATCACTTCATACCTGTCGAACAGACACGGTGATCACCTTGCATGTGTTCAAGGGACTCGGTGATCACTTCATGCCTGTCGAACAGACACGGTGATCACTTTGCATGTGTTCAAGGGACTCGGTGATCACTTCATACCTGTCAAACAGACACGGTGATCACCTTGCATGTGTTCAAGGGACTCGGTGATCACTTCATACCTGTCAAACAGACACAGTGATCACCTTGCATGTGTTCAATGGACTCGGTGATCATTTCATACCTGTCAAACAGACACAGCGATCATCTTACAGAGGTAGGTGTCAAATGGACACCATGATACATTTTACATCTGTTATGCCCAGAATCCAATATTCAACATGAGCTGTGCCATGTTGATCTGTCATTCAGTCTTCTCTTTTTTTTCTGCACCAGCCCATCTTTAGTAATGCATGTGTGTGTGTGAATGCGTGTGTGTGTGTGTGTGTGTGTGTGAATGTGTGTGTGTGTGTGTGTGTGTGTGTGTGTGTGTGTGTGTGTGTGTGTGTGTGTGTGTGTGTGTGTGTGTACATGTTATGTGTGTGTGTGTATATGTGTGTGTGTGCGTGTGTGTGTTGTGTGTGTGTGCATGTTATATGTGTGTGCGTGTGTGTGTTGTGTGTGCATGTTATGTGTGTGTGTGTGTGTGTGTGTGTGTGTGTGTGTGTGTGTGTGTTGTGTATGCGTGTGTGTTGTGCATGCGTATGCGTGTGCATGTGTGCATGCATGCGTACAAGTGTGCCTGTGTGTGTGAACACATCCATACCACCATGACACAAGAAGAAGGACTCACATTTTCGCATGGTCTCGGCGGCGGTTGTAGGGGCAGAAAGGGACATCACCTGTTGCAGCATTGTAGAGAGTCGCTCCCAGACTCCACAAGTCCACACTGTGAGGAAAGCGCAGACTCTTCCCCTCGTTCATGAATGCTGCGTTAAACAGGTCCGGATGCTGCAATCACAAAACAATTACAAATGCTGCACTGAGCAGGTCAGATTGCTGCAATCACAAAATGTCATGAACACTGTGTAGAACAGGTCTGGATGATGCAATCACAAAATATCATGAACACTGTGTAGAACAGGTCTGGATGATGCAATCACAAAATATCATGAACACTATGTAGAACAGGTCTGGATGATGCAATCACAAAATATCATGAACACTGTGTAGAACAGGTCTGGATGATGCAATCACAAAATATCATGAACACTGTGTAGAACAGGTCTGGATGTTGCAATCATAAAATATCATGAACTCTCTGTATAACAGGTCTGGATGATGCAATCACAAAATATCATGAACACTCTGTAGAATAGGTCTGGATGATGCAATCACAAATCATCATGAATCCTGATGCCGCAATCACAAAACATGAACACTGCACTGAACAGGTCAGGATGCTGCAGTCACAAAACATCATTAAACACTGTGTTGAACAGGTTAGGACACAGCAATCACAAAACATCATGAACACTATGTTGAACAGGTCAGGATGCTGCAATCACAAAACATCACAAACACTGATGTTGCAGTTACCAAACATCATGAACACTATGTTGAACGGGTCAGGATGCTGCAATCACTAAACATCATAAACACTATGTTGAACAGGTCAGGATGCTGCAATCACCAAACATCATAAACACTATGTTGAACAGGTCAGGACACAGCAATCACCAAACATCATGAACACTATATTGAACAGGTCAGGATGCTGCAATCACCAAACATCATGAACACTATGTTGAACAGGTCAGGATGCTGCAATCACAAAACATCATAAACACTATGTTGAACAGGTCAGGATGCTGCAATCACCAAACATCATGAACACTATGTTGAACAGGTCAGGATGCTGCAATCACCAAACATCATGAACACTATGTTGAACAGGTCAGGATGCTGCAATCACCAAACATCATGAACACTATGTTGAACAGGTCAGGATGCTGCAATCACCAAACATCATGAACACTATGTTGAACAGGTCAGGATGCTGCAATCACCAAACATCATAAACACTATGTTGAACAGGTCAGGATGCTGCAATCACCAAACATCATGCACACTATGTTGAACAGGTCAGGATGCTGCAATCACCAAACATCATGAACACTATATTAAACAGGTTGGGATGGTGCAATCACAAAACATCATTAAACACTGTGCTGAACAGGTCAAAATACAGCAATCACAAAACATCATGAACACTATGTTAAACAAGCCAGGATGCAAACAGATCTCCATTCTGAATATCTATACCCAACACCGGTCACAGATTACAAACACATACATGATACAGACTGTCAAATAAAATATCAAGCAAATACAAAGCATGTAGATGGTCTTATTAAGCAAAGATCAAAAGCACTAAGACAGAATAATGGAATTTCAGATGTCTTACCAGGTATTCTTCAGTCCCCACAAGAGACTTGAAGAACTCATCATCTTCCAGAGGACGAGCTGTTCCAAAGTCTGATAACTTGAACACAGACCTGCAAAAGAATAGATATAAAAATTATATATGAGAACAACAGAAATTTCAAAATTGCTTACCGTGCTGTTCAAACATAACTGACAATGTGCAAGATGC